>KL267173.1:0-37876 GCA_000699545.1 Podiceps cristatus
CCCGAGCAGCAGTCAAGGAGCAGGGATATTTCCCCGTTCCAGCGGGAGCGTGAGGGAACACCTGAACAAACAAAAAAGGACCAAATAAATGAACAAAGGGAAAAACAGGGAATAAGAAGGGCAACAGGAAGTGAACATGGAGGAGGCCACTGGCTGCCCATCGCTTATACCGGGCATGACATCTATGGTGTGGAATAATCTCTTTGGCCAGTTTGGATCAACTACTCTGGCTGTGCCCTCCCAAGTGTTTGCACCTGCACATCAGCAAAACCTGGAAATCTGCAAAATGTCCTTGGTCATTTTAGCAGCAATCAACAACATCAGCATATTATCACCATTCTCAACACACCCAGTCCAAAACACAGTAGCTGCTGGAGACAAAACTAGCCCCCCTCATCCCCCAGGAGTGCTTGGTATTCAGGAGTAGGGTTTAACTGCTAAAATAGGACCCAAAAGATAACGATCTTAATGCACTTATCTTCAGTTGAAAACGACATCTGAGATCACTTTTGACTTAATGACCCTCAACTACATTATTGATTCCTGGTCAAAGTCCTGAGAATAAAAGAGTTACAATTTTAGAGTTCCTGATGATACTTTCACGTTAGCTCTTTTATCCAAGAGAATAGAGTCATATGTAACAAACTGTATGCTTTGTTAACTTCAGTTTGAATGTGTTGTTCTTCCGAAATGAAGAAATAAATGCAACCTTGTTACATATGATGGACGTGAATTTTTCCAAAGTGTGTCTGAATTAATTTTCCCTTTGCTCATGTGTGTGTAGACATTTAGAAAAATATCAGAAACATGTTTGCTAGCAGAATGGAAATGGGTAAAATGAGTTAAAAAAGAAAAAAAAAAACAAGCAAACATATTTGCACTGTCAAGAAACAGCTTGGTTTCAGTCTTGCTAGTGTAGAATACAAAATCATGTTCACTGTAGAATTTCAGCAACTTGTTGTGTTGGAGGTAAACATTTCTTATGAAGCTATTTCTATGCAAATGTGAGTGGAACCAGAACAGAATAGAAGACTGAGGACTAGAGCCAGTGGTCTTAAGTGCGCAGTGGCTTTCTGTTAACAGGACATATTTCATAATAATTAATTCTTTACATTTATCTTGATTCTAAAATGCCTCAAATTAAATGGGAAAAGGAAAGTTGAAATAAAGCCCCCATTGACAGTTCTTTCCAGAGAAGAGTGGTTCAGAAGAATGAGATACATGAAGAAGAGAAGTTCCTGTATTAATTTAACACAGGAACATTCCTGAAATTGTGAGCTTGTGCATGTGTGTGAAAGAGCAGTTCTGCACGTGCATGTAAGTGGGTTCCCACTGCCTTCAACTGCATGCAGTGGCAAACCCCTTCAGGTATGTAATCGTTTCAGTTTCTTGCTGTTGACTTACAAAGAAAAACAGTGAAATATGTATTTTGTTGTGTAAATATTTTTCTCATTTGCATTGTTAGTTACATGTTTTTACCCTAATACAGAAGAACTGAGGTCCTGCCACAGCCAGAGGATTCTGTAATCTGTATGACAACAGATTTGCAGCAAGTCTTTCAGAGTACTGGAGCAGAAGATGAAAGACTTAAGAACACTGTACATCCAGTACGTGTGAAACTTCTTGTTGTCTGTGACTTCTGTTTGTGGAATACTGTTACTTTAAATCCCAAAATAGGTATTTCTGAAATGATAGACAGCTAGGTTAAGCAAACTGCCTAAACCAGGTATGTGCAGTTTGGTAAGCAAATCCAGATCTGGCTGCCTACGGTGCAGCCCAGTGCCTGAAATTCTGGAGGTTTCTAATAGGCAACAGAAAGATATTTATTACTTGATTATTGGGCTTCTTTGTGTTTTGTTTTTGTTTTTAATACCACCATTTGTTGCAGTTTTTATCTGTTGCTGCCTAACATGAATGAGAAACAACATACTAAAAACAAAGAAAAAGATCATGCAATCTCCATATAAAGTTTATTCTTTGATAAGAAATGTAACAAGGAAGAGGTAAATCTATAGTTGAGATTCCCCCCACTACCGTCTTGGTAAAAGGGGAGAAATAGTCTAGGAGGATGATTTTTGTTTTCCAGTTCTTCATAGATTATGCTCATTATTTAAAGTCTTATTCAAACTACTTCACCCACCACTTCTCACTGACATTTCTGAAGTTAGGCTGTTTGATAATCATTTTGGTGTGCTATATCACTTCCTTATCCTTATACAAAATTTTAGAGATTTTCATTTGTTCATTTTTCAGATTTATTTCAAAGACTCACCCATAAAATTAGGCTAGTTTTACGTTTTCTGTAATAATTAAGTGTGAAAAATATTATTTTTAATGTTATGATGAAAAGTTCACAGCATATTCAAGGAAGAGCTTGCCAGATAAACTTGCAACATGACACATTTGCAACCAGCAATTCTAAAGGATTTTAAATTGCTTCCTTATCCTGCTCTGATGTATTTAAAGGAATACCCACCATCTTTCTATCCTTTGGGGGGAAAGGGGACAGCTTTCTTGTTTTGGTACAAATCTATTCATAAAATGTTCATGTTTATTATTTTTATATTCAGTTTTTATTGCTTTACATTTGTCAACATTAAATTTCAGGTTCTGCTTGTCAACCTAGTTACAGAGAAAATCAGAATTCATTTAAACTTGACTTACTACTTCCTAAGTATGCAGTTTTCCTCTGAATTTTATATTATCAGCAAATTTAACAATCTAGGTCATTTGTAAAAATTAAAAACCAGCAGAAGTCCTAGCAGAGATGACCCTAGTAAAACCCTACTAGATATTTCTGTGTTCAGCACTTGTGAATACGTTTTTTTTTTTTATAGTCTTAAACACATTTCAAAACACCTTAAGAAGCTAGACTCATCTTCCGTGTATAAAGATAGCAGAATTTTAATTGTGATATTTGGATGAGTGATGAACCCAATACAGTCTTGTGTTTCTTCATTTTAAGACATAAATTTTGTCATATCTAAAATTAGTTAAGATTTTTTTATTATCACTATAGTTTAAGAGAGAGCAATTTGTACAGAACCACATTTTAATTTTTCAGTGTTTTTTTGCTGACATGTTAACTAAATTGATGGCTTATAGTTTCTTCAGCAGTGTCCTTTAAAAACCTTTTGTGGACGTGAATAACTAGAACAGTATATTTGAGCAATTTAAAGAGGAGTGGTATGGTGTGCAGAAAACCTGAATGATTTTAACTGGAAACCCTGATTTTTATTTCTTTTTAAATGAATATTCCTATACATGCTTATAGCTTTCAGATGATTGTTTTATCTGATAGATTAGCTTTTAAGTGTACAGAGTTTTTACTATTTTTTTCCTATTCTTGCATACTTTAATATCTCTTATAAAACTGTAATATATAAAGTATTAGTATGCTATTTATACTTGTAATAAATATGTAATAGTATTCTATTAATAAGATGTAACATTATTATATGTCACTCCATATCCAGATCTATAAATTAGACTGGGACTGTCTTAATGTTTGAAATTCTCTAGCATCAAATTAGGTACTTGCAAGAAAAAAATTCTGTGATGTTCTTCAAACTAATGATTCCTCAGCTGTAAGAAACCATTATATAAAAGCCAAATACATGGTATTATCTTAACACAAACTTTGTTTTTAGTTACTGGAATGTTCTGCTATGTAAGGCAGATTTGTGTTGCATGTTTGGCTCCTTTAAAGTTCATCCTTTTTTGTTACAGGTGGTTAAGTATAATCTCTCAGGAAATAATTTTTTTTTTTTCTTTGAATGCAGTTTTGTAGTTGCTAATCTTTGTTTACTCTCCCCCCCTACACCAGCCCCTTTTTATTTTGGAAAGAAGAATAGTATGTCACCACCTTGTGCACCCCAGAAACATTGCATACTTACTAGCAAAATTTTCCTCCCTAATCAGATACATTGTGCCTGTCCTTACTGTGCTGTGCGGACAAGAAGAGGTGATGTCTCTTCCCAAGTTTAATGATCATACCCTGCCACTGAATGGATCATAGTCTCCACTGAGATTACTGACTGTGTTTAAACAGCCTCAAATCTCAGACTTATTTATTATTGACAGTGTTATGGCAAAACTATGAGACCATCAGACTAATATTTTTTTTTTCCTATAATTATTTTTAATTTTTTTTTTTTTTTTTTTTGAGAGAATGGCAAATACTGAATATTGAAGGATCTGAGACTGACTGTCCCAGCCTGGCCTTTGGTTACAGGAAGTGTGGATATCCTGAGCTGTGTGAGAGAATCTCTCATTTGAGAAGTAATTTTCTGGGTATTAATGGGAGAATTGAGTAGGTAGGAGTGTTGCATTGCAGCCACTGGGTTTTACTTTTGTTGCTTATGGTGAGACTGTGTTGACGGGGATTGTTCTCTTGTGTTAGAAGGTAACACACTGATTTTTATTTTTTTTTTGTCCTAGAAGCTAGATTCAAGTAGAAAGAGAAGTGGGACTCCCCCCACTCTCTCAAGATGTCTATTGTTAGCACAGTCCGTTCTGCATCAACAACAGAATGACTTTAAACCCCATCAGAGGCAGAAGTAGAAAATTATTAAATTTGGGCTAAATTTAAAGTGTTGTGTTTCATTTTTAAAAAATAGAGGTTTGATTCGTACACTTGAAGTGGTACCAGCTAAGAAAGGGTGAGTGTTTTCCCCTTTTAGTATATTGTCATGCCCATTATTTAGAGAGACGCTGAAGCTCTGGTAGTTTTAAAAATAAAAGAGTCTGGAAAGTCAAGATCAGCTTTTCCAACGGAGTACGTGTATTGATGTACAGTTTTAGTGCACAGCAGAGATAGTGCTGGCTAAAAAAAAAAATCCAGAGATCATGGAAGCATGCAAAATCTATCATCTAAATTATTGTATCAGACATATTTCCATAGTATTTGAGCCATAAAGAACCTAACCTTGATGCATATTTACTATAACAAAGTCATGGTCATATCCTGCTCTTTTCAAAACAAGATTTGTCACTCAAATAAAGTATAAAAAAAATGTATTAGGTCCATTCTTAACATGGGATAGCGAACAGATTCTGTCTAATTATGATAGTACATTCACTGTACAACTTTATGGCAACTGTTTCTTTTTAAAATCCTATAGGTGCAAAGAACAGAATTTAAAATACTATATGAAACTCCTTTTTTGCTGTTTACATTAATTTATTTTCATGACAGGTAAGAGTAGGTAGTCCCAAATGCTAAAGAAGTTTAGTTAAGTTTCAATTAAATAAGTGTTTTAGTACACTTCATGGAATTTTCATTCCAGATATAATGTATAATCAGTGCTGGTCAAGTATTTACCATGAAAAATGTATTTTCTCAGAAAGTTGTGATTGTGTTGTAAAAAAAAAAAAAATCTGTTTTCTATATGAAAACAAATTAGATTAAAAAAACCCAAACCCAAACAAAACAAAAACCAACTTTTCCAGGAAAAAAAATAAGCAAACAATGATGAAAAAACCTTACAATTCCCACAACTGAGTTTGTAGAGTTGCATAGGTGCTTTGTGGGAATTGTAATAAAGGCACTTCAGACATATTTTTCTGTAAGGTCTGTTCTTCAGCTCCATTTATTTTTCAGGATTCAAAAAAAGGAAAATGTGTTCCTGAAGAACCCAGATGACTTGACTAGATGTAAGATATGCCTTAATTTGCTTCCAGCATCTGTAATAAAGCCCATCTTGTTACTTTTATGAACACTAACTGTGAAAGAAAAATACAGAAAACAGGAAAGTGGTCACTCTTCCAGCTTTCTGCAAATTTGTAGAAAAGCTGGAGGAAGATACCAGTCAATCTACTGTTTGCCAAGAAAAACAGACAGCAGGGTTTACTCTGTTTAACTTAGTGTACTTTTTTAACTTTATTGTACACTTGTACATTTTTTCCATCTCTGTCTATCTATCAAATCCATGAGAAAGTGAAATAAGTAAGAAAATCTCTTGTAGCTGTGGAAGACAGAGACTCGCAAACCTCTACTGTACTTGCTCTGGCACTGCCTTTATGTTTCATAGTCTATCACACCAGTTGTTTTCAGACATGATTTCTGCAGCTTTGGTGATGATATAATTGTTTTGAAGAGTCAGCCTGCAAGTTTTCTTTTTCCAGGGAATGTGTCCTATTTCTTTGATATATTCTTTGTCCAGAATAAGGAAAAAAACATGACAAACTTACTTTGAAGTATTTGGGATAATAAGTCTAAGATGTCAGTCTTCAGTGAGGGGAATGTAGGCTGCAAGACAGAAATGGTTATGCTTTTTTGGGTCTCCCCATTGCATTGTTTCCATGTGGCACGTTAATTTTTAAGCACTATTTTCAGCTCCAAAATTAGAAAGCTTTATTTTGATTTTTAGAAATTAGCAGTGGAGGAAGAGGTTTTAAGGAAACTGGATCATATATTACCCTTAGGAAACAGACTAAAGAACTATCTTCAGGCCAACTATCACCAATGGATGGTGATATGGCATAGACCTTTTCAGCAACTGCCCATCAAAAAGACAGATGGAAGGTTCTTAAGAAAATAAGAATAAATCCTCTAGCACTTGCAGTTACTATTGCTAAATCATTCACATCCCTTTTTCTCGACAGTAAAAATTCTTATGAGATATCATTAGACTGTTACAACTTATAATGGAAAAATCAATGCAGTAAGAAAATTAAATTTTACTGAGAGCCTTTAGGCAAAATGCAATGTGAAAATGCATTTTAGCTTCCCTTGTGGTTCAGAGGAAAAGGAAGAAATGGAATCTAGGTTAGCTGTCAGTGCACAACAGTTTTTAGAAGCCAGCAAAGCAGCCTGTGAACTAAACTCTTGCTTAATGTCTTTCTTCCCTGATTACTTAATAATGTGAAAATAACCACCTTAATCTGATCATTTGAAAGGTCAGAAGTCTCTTCTACCCTTTTTCAAAAACAGTCTTTGGTCAAAATCAATGAGTAGATTCATCTTCCCAGGAAGAGGATTTAACAGAAGGAAAACTGATTCATCTGCTAAGGTATACAGCAATGACATCTGAACCCCTGGAGAGAGAGTGAGAGTGAGAGTAGCTAAAGTGGAATGAGGTGATTGTGGTGTAATCAAAAAGAAGTCGATCAAAGCTGCCAACAAGCTCTTGTGGAGAAGTGACATATATACTACATTTGGTGTACTTTGTAATCACTGTAAGTGGTCACTGTCTCTTCCTGGCAGACAGATACGGCAAACACAAACTGACACACATGGCAATTACAGATTTAAAGCTTATTAAAAAAAATATCCCCGAAGTCTGTACTTTGGGTTCATTATTTTAAAGTGAGAGAAATGTTCTTAATTGTTCTCTATTTCATGCAACCATTTGTTTATACAGAAGTTATACACACAAAAATCTATAGCAATCAGAATCAGTTAGAAGACAATAATTCTCTGTCATTAGAACAAATGCATTCAAATTCTAAGCAAGACATAATTATATTTTTTTAATATTTAAAATGCATGAGTCATTCATCAATTGTACACATGAATAGGTACACATGTTTTAGGAAGATCCTTGAAAGCTAAGAGTAAGCATCATTCAGCAGCTACTTGCTTTACATTTTCACAACTTTTCTGGACTTCGAAGTAGTAGCTATATTGTTTGGGAGAGAATTTACATGTAACTCTACATACTCATTATGTTTACATGAAAGAAGTATGTTCAAAGGTTTATATAATAAGTGTATGCATAATACGTTTGGAAAATACATATTGGTGTCTTATTCACACAAACTGTAACTAAAATCTATTTCTTTCTGGAACTTTGATTTCTAATGGTCAAACTGAAATGCATTATTTTGCTTTGGTAAAGCCTGATACAACCTTACATACATTACTTAGATACATACAGCTGACCTCACCAGAGAAAGGAAAATGGGTAATGGAAATAAGAGAAATGTACTGAATGGTGATTTTTGCCAGATGTGATTAAAGTCTTATTTGTGTTTGTTATGACAAAAGAACAATGTCATGCACGTTTGCTGTGAACAATGCACCCAGAGTACAACTTTTTTCTGGTTTAAATTTACAGGCAAAGGTATTATCTTTATTACCAATCAGAAGCAATCTCTATAAATCAGCTTCCTTCAGAGGGAGGGACATGTATTTTAGAATCTTTCTGTGTAGGATTTCTGCTTTCACCTAGAAAGGTAGATCAGTTTCCCCGAAATACTAAGTATGCATCCCACCACAATTATCTTCCCACAGCGAAACTTTAGATTTATTAGTTACTTCAGTAAGCAAAGAGGTTAATGTAGGAGATGGGAGAAACGTATGTTCCCCTTCTTCACAGATTTTTACCTGCGTAATGTACGGCTGTGTTTCATTAAAAACACAAACAAAATCAAACCTGATGTTTGTCCGATCTCAGAATCAGTCCAGCGAAGATGGCTATTTTCATATTTGTAATTTACTGTGGCTTCTTTGCTAAGGGAAGGTGAGAAAATTATGCAAGTGAAGTTCTAACACCTCCATGTGGCTGGTTCTGCACTCCCAGAGGAGCTTATGTCCTCTATGAGTGAGCCATGCAGAATTTCCCCTAAAACTATTCTCTGGAACAGATTTTGGCAAGAGAAGAGGCAAACTGGTCTGTTCAGATGTATCTGTGGGACTAATTTCATTAAATAGGTAAGGTCTTTAAGCCAGTAGCATCATCTTTGGATGGGTGGCAATAGCTTCTATTATGAACTCGTTGTAATGCCAGTCACTATTAATAACTGTAGTCATAGTTGTATCAGTAGACAAAGCTGAATATATTACATAATGATAAGCCACCTGTTATTCCCTCCCTTGTCCAGTTTCACTATTAGTATATTCATTTATTAGTTACAATATTCATATATTGCATAATTAAATTGTTACTACTCTGGTATAGAATCCTAGAATGTGGAATGGTTTGGGTTCAAAGGGACCTTTAAAGGTCAGCTGGTCCAATCCTCCTGCAATGAGCAGGGACACCATTACCCAGATCAGGGTGCTCAGAGCCCCGTCCAGCCTGACTTGGAATGTTTCCAGGGATGGGGCTTCTACCACCTCTCTGGGCAACCTGTGCCAGTGTTTCACCACCTGCATTGTAAAAGAATTTCTTCCTTATATCTAGTTTGAATCTACCTTCTTTTAGTTTTAAACCATTACCCCTTGTCCTATTGCTGTAGGCACTGCTAAAACATCTCTGTCCCTCTTATAAGCCCTCTTTAAGTACTGAAAGGTTGCAATAAGGTCTTCCTGGAGCCTTCTCTTCTTGAGGCTGAACAAATCTCAGTCTTTCCTTAGAGGAGAGATGGTCCATCCTCTGATAATTTTTGTGTCCCTCCTCTGGACCTGCTCCAACAGGTCCGTGTCTCTCCTTTACAGAGAATTCCAGAGCAGGAGGCAGCACTGCAGGTGGGTCTCACCAGAGCAGAGTAGAGGGGCAGAATCCCCTCCCTTGACCCACAGGCCATGCTTCTTTCAATACAGCCCATGGTATGGCTGACCTTCTGGTCTGCGAGCACACGTTTCTGGCTCATGTCCAGTTTTTCATCCGCCATGTGGATGAAACTCAAGCTTGTCCAGATCCATCTGAATGGCATCCCATCCCTCAGGCGTGTTAACCACACCATATTACAACTGCTGAAATATGCGTAGTTTAAAATGTTAAGACACTTGGTATAACACTTGCTGTGTTAATTTCTCCATGATAATGCTGTTCAGGCAAATACTGAGTTTCTGGATTGAGAACGTGAAGTTCCTTGACTGCAGTGTGAGTTGAGGATGCTTTAAAGCCATACACAGCTGTGGGTTTATTGAGGGATGAGTAAATATCTCTATAGAACCACAGAAAATCTAGATCTTGTGAAAGGTCATCCCACCTTAAGTATTGTAACATTTCTGATAATGAAATAGCTAATATTTCTGCATCTGCCAAATCACACAAATGTCCATGCTTATAATGTCTAGAGAATTTGGGAATTATTCATGCCAATAAGCTCTGTGTTACCTTACTTTCTACTCTTGATTTATAAGTGTAATTTTATTTGGTGTTTTTTTAAGTAGTGTAAATTTATTTAAGCTATACCATGTCTGATGTATTGCTCACCCAATATTTTTAAAGTATGTGTAAAATCAATCTACAAAATGTTTTGCTTCTCTGTAGTGTTATGTAGTTATTCAAGAAAAAAAAAAAAAAAAAAAAAAAAAAGATGAGCTTGGGAGAAATCTTGGAAGTTGAAACAATAAATTTAATTTAAATGGAAAAAAAAAAAAAAAGACACTAATTCAAGCATCCATCTCTTGATACAATATTAAATATTTGGATATACTGATTCTAGTAAGGACCTGTAGGTGCCACCTCAAGATAGTGGTCAAAGAAGCAGCAGTTGTGGACCATGTTCTGAGAGGTGACAAAAAGCTAAATTTGAGACACAAACTGAGGGGTTAGCCAGAGGTTAGGTAACGACCTTTTTTTTAATCTAGTGATCTTGATGCCACAGTTTCCTATATGTAAGTTGTTATCCCAAAATAGGAAAAGGTTTAATATGATACTGCGTATATAATGCCTAACTTTCTGATGAAGTGAGTAAAAGTAGCTCAGCAGAGTAGCTACTCTGTTGATTGAGAGCATTGTGTTCGAAGGTAAATACCCAATAAAGGTTAAGAGTATCGTCTGTTGAGTTCTCAGGGATAAGTGATAAACAGGCAATTACTGCAGGAAGTAACAACTATGCTGGGACAGATTACTAAACTGCAGGTGATTAGCACTTTGTTTAGACAAAGTTCCACACTGCTGAATCCAAAGAATACCTTTATACTGGTGTCATGCTGTTTCTTAGGTATGTATTGTTAGCTGAAATACCTAGTGAGAGGCCCACAATGAACATCAGCATCCATGCCAGAAAAGAATCTAGAGCTGATGTATAGTATACATTTATCTAGGATTTCTGATTTGTATTATGCTGTACATTGGTGTTATAAAAGTACACAACTGTGAGAGACTTACTTTTATCACCAGTGTTTAGGAGGCTTGCATTTATTTGCAGGGAAACACTGCAAGGTGCATTTTAGCACATGCATTTAATATCTTAGAACAGCAGTCGTCAGCATACTTCAGTTATGTACATGATATATGCACTAAGTCTTTCAATATCTGTGGCACATTTCAGTGTGAATTTGACAATGAGCATGGCAAAACTGTTGGGAAATAATGGCAGAATTGCATACTTGAAGAATAGCACATTGTTGAGATACAAAAATCAAGTCCTTATTTGCCTCATAGGTCATGTCTTGGCAATGTAATGACAATTGACCTAACAATACTATGGATTGAATCCTTTTAAAACCATCAAGATTTTTTTTTTTCCAATGACGAAATGATTAGATCCTAAGTCATTTGTTGTACTAGTATAACTGAAAATAACTATGTACAAGAAAAAAGTATTAATAAAAATCAAAGCCCATTACTTCAAAATGTGAAAAAAAAAACATCATATAGGTAAGGTAACTGAAATAGTTCAATAATATATATATGAACTAGTTACTTCTTTCTGCAAATATATTTTCATTTGTGGATACAAAGACTTTTTTTTTTTGTGTAATATTACCATGTCTTCTACATTTCTAACTTCTTATGTGTTGCACACAAGAGAAGTTATAATTTAGGTACATACCTTTAGCATATTAAGACTTTTATGTTTCAATATCAGGTAATTCTTACTTATAAAATACCTGCTAAAAACCTGATTCATATAGTTATAATTAAAAAAATTAAATACAAGCAACAAAGAGATTTCCTTTGTTCCTGAACTTGCTGTTCATAGTGCTTTTCCATCGTTTCTTTACTAGTTTATTATATATAACAACTTTAAGACATCTTTTGTTAAATTATTTTTTTATGTGCTTCAGTTATGTACAAAAATGTTGCTGCCATGTATATGTAAACTATGTGTTACCGGTACCCTTTCTTTTTTTCCTAAAATACTTACTTGAAAGTACAGGAGTTTAAGAAAGAAGCATATGGAAATCACAAATCCTAAGCTTTAGACAATGAAAAGCTGTAGAGGACACTGTATAAATATGAAGTGTGATCATATGGATTTCGATGGACTTCTTGGTCTTCACTCTCCCTAGTTTTGTTCACTTCACAGGCACTGTATTCATGTAGATACATGTATCTAAAGATTCATGTCAGAATATAAACCTAGTTTTTTAAAAGTTATGTGGTCAGCTCTTATGAGGAAAATAAAAAAAAAATGCAAGTGTGCAGTCAGTGTAACAAGACCTCAGTGTACGCAGTGCATTAGGTGTAATAACTAACAATGTCTTCCTGTCCCACCTATCACCAGGTGGTCATAAGGGGATCCCACATTTGCAGTAAGGGAATATTGAGATACAGATTTTGAAAGCCCTTGGCATTCTGCAGTATTTTCTTGTCCTAGGTTAATCTTAAATACCTCCTGAGATTTCAGGTTTTTTTGATCTAGAAGTCTGCTTGGGTGAAATGAGATGTTCTGTCCCTTCTACCAACTCTTCATTATACCCCCAAAAATTACCACTGGGAGGAAGCTGAGCAGTTCTCTATTTTTGTATGGTATAAAGAGTGTTAACCAGTAGCAGTACATAACTTTCAGTTGTTTCTGTTCTTTAATTGTGTCATCAATTTGCACATTTGGAGTTTTCTGGTTGTCTTCTGACTTAGAGTAAAAAAATGGCTGCAAGGTTATATTCTGAGAGGGAAGTAGCAGCTTAGAAAATTTTGATTCATTGTCTTTTCATAAAAACAGACCATTTCACTACTGATGGTGATAATGTCCAAATGTTTTCAGTAAAGCGGCAGCTTCTACTGTTTAAATAATAATAAAAAAGGTACTGTGACAGTGCAGTGATATTGCTTTAAATATTTCTTTAAATTTGTGATGTGGTTTTCTGGTTCTTAACATTGAAAAAACCCAACAAAACAACCCCAAAACTTGTTATTCTAGTTTTGGGAGGTTTTTTCCCCCTCCTTATCAGAGAAACGGTGCAGACAAAAGAAGAGCAGAGTAAGCCAGAAACTGGTTGTTGTTGAATATGTATCTTCTCTACAGTTCCTGTAAGAAAAACAGACATTTTCTAGTTCTAGGAGTGGTACTAATGCTTTTCTGGTGTTTACCAGCTTTTGTTAGAAACTCTCAAAGCCCATAAAAATCTGGGTTTTTTGAACAGCTATCCATGAAAACAAAAGGTTCCTCATCAAACAGGTGAGAAAGATGGCACATACATGGAACAACATCTGTTTCATACAACCTTCTCTTTAGGACATAAAAATGTCTGTGTGGAATATTAGTGGTTCTGTGAAAGAGACAGGAACAGTAACTGGGCTCATTTCTCCATTTCTTTCCCCAGGCCTGCAAAATAACTGTTTTGCCAATGAGAATAACAACTATTAGAACTGTGAAGTCAGGTGAAGTCATGTGAAAGATAGACTTTGAGTGAACTGAATATGTAGGAGTGCGGCGGACAGAAGCATTACCACAGAAAATTTCCAAAATTCAACTGAGCTCTCAGAGAAGATTGGTCTCTACAGACACTTGTATTTATTTTTTTACCTTTCAAACTATTTAGCTTCAAAGGTGAATGACACCAGGCAAAGTCTGCCCCCAAAAGATCATACCATTACAATCCCTAAAATGAGTGGGGATTAAAACAGTTTTTATAATGGTTGTAGTATTTTATATGGCTGAAATATTTCTTTTCTGAACCTAACTTTCCATCTGTTCTCTGCTCTTCAAAAAAAACCTGCCTAATAACACATATGCAAAAATAATTAGTAAGATAAACAGTGCAAACAAAAAAGAAAACAAAAAACAACCTCAGGCCCAGAAAATTGATTTTAAGCCTCTTCTTATTTGTACAACAAATAAAGGAATCTGTCTACTGCATAGACATAATAAAATTAATGATTTTGAGGAAACCACCTATTTGTGGATTTTAATCATGGTGAGACTCAGTAAAATGAAGTCTCCTGACTATGCAAATTTTAGAGGTGTATTTAAGATGTTATTTGACTCTGCTTGTCATGGAAGACGTTTGTATTCCTACAAAAAACTTCAAGATCATGTGTTTCTGAGGAGACTGTATCAGGACAAGCTTTAATTAATGTAATTGATGAAGTGGTATTAAATATCTCAAACCTAATTATGAGTGTTAAGAGCTTTAAAATACACAATCATCCATAGTTGGATCATGGATGATCCAATGGCTTAATGGCCATTGATGTTTTTCTAAGAATTATTTTAAGAGTTAATTTTTTTTTTTTTTTTCCTAGCAATCAGAAAGCAACTGTACTTTTTTTTACTATGGTGAACCTGATTGGTTCTTGATGCCTTTTTGTATTTGTCACTGTGAAATGGGCTAGAACATCTGACAAGGTCTTGCATTTGAGTATTAGTTTGCAAGTGGGGTCAAAAGTCCTGTAAGTTTATTACTAGAAGTTTCTATACCCTGATTTTGTGAGTCACCGTATAATTTGATGAAATAAAAATCAGCTGTGTATACCTTGTTTGGATTTCTTTTAAAAGGAGCGAGTGTATGTGTGAGCTAATTTATGCTAATTTACTAAACTAGTTAGACAGAACTTCACAGTGATCAAATTAAAGTCACAATTAGGATTCAATAAATAAATATATATCTTAAAATTATCAACCTACCAAATTAATAGAAGAAGTTATCTAATGAAGCTGTGAGGTCAACAGTGAAATAAACTATTTCTTACTAGTCTTGTCTTCAGTAAATATAAAGAGCCATCTCTCTTTTGAGACAAGTCTGTAGCTTGTGCTGTAACTTCTAGTGAATAACCTAGCTATTGAAGAACAAAGTGCTGTAGCCTCCGTTGGATGTGACGTGTTTCTGTACTGCTACCCTCAGTCTATAACAGTTCCTTTATAGTGGAGAGAAATACTATCATCTTCTGTATCATGATTTGTATCCGATTCATACAAGGAGATGTCTGAAACTGGTCAGATAAATTGCACTTTTGAAGTATGTGTTTCCAACAAAAAGGAGCCTACAGACACTAGTGATGTGGATCCTATAGATATCTATAGTTAGACAACATGAATCCTATTCTTCAGTATACGTTTTGGTCTTAAGGTCTTGCCAAGTTGAATTGCTCTACTAAGTAATTATTGTGCCATTTTTAACATGAAGGTGTTGACTGGAAAGCATGCTATAACAGATCAAAGAACAGTGAATCTGTGACAAGATAAGACATCTGCTATGATAAATTTCAAGAGACTTAATATAGTAATGGCAAGAAATTACCTGCAGGCTTGCCCTTTCTGAAAACAGAGCCTTGGAATCAAAGAAGGTCTTAAAAAAACCAAAAAAACCAAACCCACAAACTTCGGGAGTGCAGGGGAGACTGCTCTGTACACTCACAGGCAAGAACATACGGATTAGGTAAAGGTCTCTAAAGACCAAGTGAAGACTGGTACAAGTAAACAGTGAAGATGTAACAATATAAACAGACACAACGCATAGTGTGTTTTCATACCAGTGCTGATGCTATTGAAGAAATGAACACCAGCAGATCATTAGGATAGGATGGTATCTGCCTAGGAATTTTAGAACAGGGTTGAAGCAACTTAATTGCTAAAAAGGGCATGTAAAACTTCCTTGGTGCTTGAGAATTGTGAGACAGCCAGTGTGTTGTCAGTCTTCAGAAGGATGTTCCAGAGGGAGACCTGTGCGTCTGTATGCCTGATATCTCTACTGGGCAAAGGACTGAATGTTATTGTGAAGAATCCAATTATTGAACATGGGGTAAATATAATCTACCTGAAAAGAAATAAGCTTACTTTAAAGAGAAGTCTCATTTTAAATTCCTTTTGAGTGTTTTGAAGGAATCGGGGAACATATAAATAAGTTTCTGTAGACTGCCTGGGTTCCCAGAAGGGCTTTTAAAGGAATTTCAACATCCATGGAGCAAAAGGGAAGGTCTGGTATGGATAAATAATTCACAGCATGAAGGGTAAGTCCTTGCAGTGTAAGAAGCCACCATGTAGTTCCTCAAGCAAAAAGTGATAGACTTCTGGAAGTCTTTTTATGTACATTGTGCAAATTGGATGTGTACATTGGTGTCGTGAGTGCAAATGTTTACATATATTTGAGCGGAGATGGAACAAGAACTTTGAGGAGAGATCAGCTGGAGTTTACTGCATAATTCACATCACACTCAGGAAATCCCATGAACTGAAAATATTTGTGGGCCAGGAAAACATTATAGGACAGCATCAGAAATGTGCTATTCTTACTCTTTCCAAGGTGTATTTTTATGGCTATTGCTGGAGTGCAGATACTGTGGTAGCTGCACTCTTCATACACCTTGGTCTGGTTGAATGTTGCTGGTCTTGAAAATTCATAGAACAAAGCATGCCTTGTTATGAAGTTTCTCAAGTCACTAATCATATCATCATAGTTTTCAAGAAGAAAAAGTTATAAGTGTTTGGAGAGTTAACACATCTGTGGAACTACATGCTGGAGCCCAAAAATCCCATCTAAGTGAATGGATAGAACTTCCAGTTTTTTATGCTAAAAGTCCAACCAATTACCTGAACGTTTTACAGAAGAAAAGCAAAAACTATTATGAGGTGGGTTTTTTGTTTTGTTTGGTTTATTTTTTGGTGTGTTGTGTTTTGTTTTTTTTTTTTTTTTTACCTGGCACTGTAGTAGTGAAGTTGGCTTTACTTTTCTAATAGTTATGTCTACTATCCTGGAGATCGTTAAGAGAGAAGGCATAGGAGGCAATGTGGCTTAACGATGTATTGGGATTCTCACTACAGAAGGACTAATTGCTTTAGGGTTAGTTTTGCATCTTTCTGGCTGTTATATACTAGAAATTGCTATCTGTCTTTAATTGCTGACATTTATGATACATTGTAGTTGCTAGTTAAGCTATGGCTTATGTGAAAAACAAGTAATACTATGGCTGACTGTGATTTTTATAATTCATACATCTTGTTCACCCTTTTGCTTCTTCATCTTTGTGAACTATTTTCTAGCTCATATTCTGAAGACATTCTGTATAATGCAGTTGTCTTTGATTTTTGCAGAAATAGCTCATTAACCATTTAATTGATATCTTGACCTTCCAATTGACTTTCTAATTGATGTTTCCTTTCACTGCACCTGTTCAACAATTCATTTTTATGTGCTTATTATATTGTAACAGGTTGTCTTATCTACAGCTATATATATTTTATTAATACATATGGTGCTTGGCATTTTAAATCAACCGCATGTTCATTTCTGAATCACTTCTTTTTTCTTTTTATTCAGTATACTATTCAGAACTAGCAGGGGAAAGATTAAGATAAATAAAACATGATGCAGTTCTTATTTTCCCTTTTTCTTGTAGCCTGGTGACAGGCATCACTAGGAAACTATGCTAATATAATTCTGAATGTAAGTGTTGCAAACAGTATCAATATCATCGCTATATTTACTATAACAATCTTCTATCATACTGTGTGCTGACCAGACTTGTATGCCTTTGAATATTTTTTTTTTTTTTTTTTTTTTACTTTCCTTGCCCTTAAAGCCTATCAGTTATGCCTGCATTGGGGAGGCACTAAAACGGGGAGTGAGGGACCAGCAAGGGCAGATAGTGGTCTGTGAGAGGAGCTGGGAGATGAGCGTCACAGCAGGGCAGAGGCAAGGCTGCTGTCCCACAATACCTGAGCCAGGTGAAGAGAACAGGTCTGTGATGGTGGCTGGGGTCAGCCAGCAGTCCACGGTCCGAGTCCAGGATCAAGACTGGGAGTCAAGCCCTCTCCCTGCTGTTCTTTCCGCTGAAAGAGTAGGTGTAGAGCAGAGTGGAAACACAGCTAGCGGTACTGAGAAGCTGTGGGGACAGGACTGGGTGTGGAAGGCACTGTACTAGCTTTACAGTGGAGGTTGGTGGTGGCTACCGTTGCTTGGGGACCATCTGGGCATGGGAAGGTTGGTGATGAGCAATTGTTTTCTTTTGTATCACTTGTTTTTCTTGGGTTTTATTTTCCTTTCTCTCTCTCTCTCTCTCTTTTTTTTTTTTTTTTTTTCCTTACAATTTACTGTTTTTTTGGTTTGTTTCTTTGTTTGTTAATTATTAAACTGTCTTCATCTCAACTCATGAGTTTTCTCACTTTTACTCTTCTGATTCTCCCCCCATGCAACTGGGGAAGAGTGAGTGAGCATCTGTGTCGTACTTAGTTGCTGGCCAGGGTTAAACTACTGCACATCTCATGAAGAAACAGGGATCACACCCAGACCAAGATATATAAGATTAGTCAGAAATTCTAAAGAGTTTTGATAACTTGAGCATAGGTGATGAAGGAAAAACATTTCCTATATGAATAGTAAAATAGATTAGTAACATTTGCACTTTCTTGTTTGGTTATATCCTTTGGATTACAATGTACAAGTAAGATTGAAATGTTATAAAAATCAGGAAAAGTCTGCTTTTCTTTACAAAAGAGCCGTCTTTTGTATAGCCTGTTTGAATGTGTTGATTTGTTACAGGTTTGTAAGAGAGAGAGAGAGACTTGGGAAAAAGAAGGGCACTTGATTCAGACTTCCAGTACTTTACTGTAGGATTTAGGGTATGTTTATAACAGTCTTGTTTGGAAGCAAATTTGTGTGATGCTGCCAACATGTGGGAAACTAAGTTGCTCTTGAGACAAAAATTACTTTAGAATTTGGAGCCGAAATACCTGATTGATTGCTTCTCAATTTCTTAAATTGTACAACTTGTCTTTAACCTGGCTAACAATATTTTACTGGGAAAATGGATAGTGTTTAAATTTTCTGTCTTGATGTATCAACACTCATTGAGGGCAAATTGTAGTCTTGTGGTCTTAGTTTGCTTAGAAGTAACAAAACACAACATCATTCTTAATCTTACTTATCAATAGAAATTTTACATTATTTTCATTGCATCTGCTGCCAGAGAATTAAAACTGTATATAATTTTTACTGAAGATGTGCAGAGGGCTATTAATATTTATTTTTATTGCAGTCTAAAAGTCTGAAAGACTGTTATATTACTTTCTGCCAGAAAGAAAGACTTATTATACTCTGAGAAAACTGCTATGAAAATAGATAACATGGATTAAAAAAAAAGTAAAGAATTCCTACACTATCAGTAAACTCTACATGTTTAGAAGTGCAATCAGATAGACTGATCAGACTTCACACAGAATGACTGCATCTCTGTTCAGGCAAACATTTTGCAAACAGTCTAAGACAAAATAAATAGGCTACAGACAGTGTACTGCTTGTAACTGTAATATCTTCGATTAGAATTTTCATTCCCTTGTGGCTTAGAGGTTCAAGAAAAGGTTTTAATATCCAGATAAGTGTGTTTATATCACTGACACTGCCATGCAAACCCATTACAGAGACTTGGGAGAGTGAACACTGGCTACCAGCTATGCCTAAACCTGTTGAGAATATCTGCATTCACCGTTTGTGGACAATTCAATGCCTGCAAAATAGAAATGATAATATCAATCCTTTTTTGTCGGGCATTGTTATATCACTGAATCAAAGTTTAGATAGTGATGTGTTTTGTTTTGTTTTTTAATTCCTTAGCTGAGAATAATGCCTTTTTTTGCAATTTCTTATTTTTTTCTGCAACCAGCTTGTGTCTGCCAGCTCCCATATCCTCAAAGGCTGAAAGAAAAAAAAAAAAAACAACAAAAGATCTTTTGTACATTTTTTCTCCCATTACAGCACAAGATTTGATTCAAAATTTGAGTGATCTTTATGACTGTTACCGAGGGGAAATATCTTGATTATCAGGAGCACATGGTAAGTTAGAAAATGTGTTTTCACCTGTATACTGAAGTGTCTGTTAACTGGTTCAAGAAGATAAAAATCTCTTGATGCAGGTAGTAGGAAAGACTATATAACAAAAATATAGAAATTAGTCCAGATGACTGGAGGGAATGAGAGAATTTATTGTATTGTCTTTTAACACTCCTAACACTCAGCAGCTAAAAGTTAGTTTTCTAAAATACCTAGTAAGGGACACAACAGACACTACGTTTTGCAATGTAAAGTGATGAAAAAGTTATGAATTCACAGTCAGTGTCCATCTAACATTTTGATGTACATTGGCAGTGTCCTAAAGATCATTTGCATTATTCCAGTGAGCTGTTTTGCCTTCTCACCCCCTGTAGAGATTCTTTAATCATGTTGAAATATATTGTTTCAAACATTGGCAGATGCCCTGTAGTGCACAAAAATCACAGACTTTTTTTTTGTAAATGCTCCAAAATAAATATGGCAATTATGATGGTTATATTTTTTCATTATACTCTCAGACATAAAGTACAGTACAGGGATGGCAGGGCATCATTAGGGTACTTGCAACCGACACAGATAGGTTGGGACAGAACTGGCTTGAAAGAAGAACCAAAATACTCGCTTGTCCAGTATGTACAACACACTCAGTAATTGAGAGCTATTTATTTACTTCCTAACCTAATGAGTCATATCTTTCCTTTTAGTTCTGTAACTTGTGGAAAAACCTTCTACAAGTCCTTGGAAGATGTCCTTTCAGTAATTCTGAACACCCATAGTGATTTTAGTGGATAGTAAGCTGTAATGATCTCTTTAGTTGTTTGCTTCAGTCTAGTAGAATCTAATAGGATTCTCCCCACTCATCATTAACATTCATTGAAAAGCATGAGTAGACGTGTTTGTAGTTCTTTTCTGAATGTTGTTGTTATTCTGCTCTATGTTTTGTATATGACACAAGTGAGTAAGCTTTTTAATCTTTCAATATTACCTTATTTGTAGAAAGATATATTTTTTACCACAGGATTCCTCCCCTCTTTGCATTGTACAACTAGAAAAATGTCTTCTATAAAAGTGTAATATCAGATCTATCTGAAATTGGGAAAAGTAGCATCATGGTCTTGTACGATGAGTTTCTGGTACTGGGAAGAGGTCATACTCTGTTTTTGAACATTAGATTCTTCTGACAGAATGGTGAGTGATTTTTTTTTTCCCTTCAGTTGCAGTACAGTTCACAGGAGTGGAATGCTCTACCCTTTGATAGGAAGAGATTTAAGTCATCATCAGCCAAAATAGTTTTTTAAATAGAGTACTCCAGAGAAACTTAAAGGACTTTACAAGTAGTAAATTTATAAGCTACTTAACAGTACAGTTTTGCAGCGGTGCATTTTTCTACGTTGGTTTTGGAAGGATTTTTGTTTCTCATTTTTTCATCCGTATCAGTATCAGAAACGATACAGCAACTTGCCTGATAGTTTTTGCTTTGTTTTTGTTTTTATTCTTAGGCAGTTAGAAACGTATGGTGAAAATATACAATACAGTTTCTTTTGCAGACCCTGCAGAGAGACATTTACAGAGTCTGTTTGTGATTGCTAAATAGCACAAAAAACATATGGCAGGCAGATATACAGTATGGACAATGTGGAATAAATTCTTCCACCAGTTATTCTGTTGTAAATCTGTAGAAGCTCATGTCCCCCTTTCATATCTTTAAAATTCTTCCTGCAGACAGGTATATGTCATTGATTGGATTTTCTTTATTATAGGCTTACATGAAATCAAAAATGATGCTCATACAAATGTAGCCATATATTATTTAATCTGGTTCCACTACAGGGAGTTAAGAGGGGGCAGAACTGCTGTGACTGCAGTTACTGGGACAGCTTGCATTAACTTCAGTGAGTTCATGATCAGAGATTTTATCCTTCAGAAAGTCAATGCTTTTATATTGTACTCCTATCTGTTCTACTGAGGGTCACTGTCTGGCAAACAGCATTTTAATATACAGTATACTTCTTTCAACTAAAAAAACCCCAAACCCCAAACCTCGAGATTTATGTGGTTCGCTTTTCTTTAAATCGTTACATAGCAATTAAAGCAAAGCAATGGCTGGGGAGTAAGTAGAAAAGTGTATTTCATATCCTTTCAGTGAACTAATAAAAAATTTATGCCATTTTATAATACAGTAGAAGCTGATGCAGGGTTACAAGGGATTGGAAGTAGGATGTTATTCTTAGTACTGAGCATCTGTGTTTATAAAGCAAATTTTGTCATTATATCAGCAAGTACAGTTTACACTGGTTTATGTAGATAAGAAGTATTATATGTTAGTCTTCCAGTATTAAAGCATCACAGCAGACTTCTGAATTTTAAGGTGATATTAGGATATGATATTTTACAAATTAATAACTGCTTTTGAAGTAAAACTGGTATCTTCTAGAAAGATAGATATTTATATATCTATATAAAAGATAGATAAGAAAGAAGGAAAGATATTTTCACTTCATGAAAGTTAATGGAATTTCAGATCTCTTTAGCACAGACAACTGCAAATGGCTTTAAGAACATTTTAAAAATTATTTCTTCATGCTTGCCTTTTTTTTTTTTTCTTTGTTATATGTCCTTCCACTATTTCCTATTACCAAGATACTGTTTCTGTTTTTTTTTTTTTTTTTTCCTCCTAGGACACCCCTGCTTCCACCCCCTGAACCCCTTATAAATGCTGCCATTTGTTGCTGGTTGAATGAATCTGATAGCATTTTTTTTTTTCCACGGTGGTCATGGTTTTTTTTTGACACACCAACATTCTTTTAAAATATTCCACCATGACCCCTATATATATATATATATTAAGATTTTTATCTCATATTTCAAATAGATTCAGTGAGGTTTGAGTTTCATGACTAGTCACAACTAGTTAAAGTCTAAACAGTCTAATGAAAGAACTATCGTTACTCCAGCCATAGTGAGAGACACATATTGTTCAGATTATCTAATTGTTAATTGTGCAATTACAAATAATAAAAACAAACTTTGTAGTTTTGAGTGTCATGATCATTTCTCCACTGCTCCTAGGTATGATGGTCAATGATTTCAGTCTTGGGGTGCAAAGAGTACACTGAACTGTCAGCATGACATGTCCTTGACTGGAAGGAGTGTGATACTAACTTGGGTTTTTTGTCATCTTGTGCTTGAATCTGCTTGGGGTAATTTTTAAACATTTGGTCTTGCAATCCACTGCTCTTTCTTTATTGGCTTGCAATTCTGTATTGTATCTTGCATTTGTGGTACACGAATTATTGTCTATATATAACATTTTTCTTGAGCTGTATACTTGCTTTTGTGCACTTTATTGTCTCTAAAACTTTTTATCCAGCTTCCAAGGTTATGTTTGTTTAATACCTGTTAATTGACTGTTTGTGAGTTGCTTATAGCCGGGGTCCTCCTGTATCGTCATGTACCAGTACTTGAAATGTCTCTGCTACCTGTCCATGCCTTTGCTCTTCTATACTGCATTGTTATTTTAAGGTGATAGATAGTTCATCCAACGCAGAATTCTTCCTGTTATTACTATCTATTACTTAGAGATATATAAATAATAATTAGAGTTGCATAATACAGCTGTACAAAGCTCAGCAAAAGCTAAAACAAAGTGTTTAATAGTCATCTGGTGGTTACACAATTGCTGTTACTGCTAAACAAGCTGAAACAGAGGTCAAGGCAATTCAAAACAAGTTTAGATAAAGCCTTACAAATCCTAAGGCTTGTGTTTTTAGTTAACAGCACGTGGCAACAATGACAACAACATATTTTTTGGGCTATATGGCTATACATATCTGATGAACCCATGAACCAAAGATGAACACATCTCCAAATCTGTGATACTGGGTACTCAGCCTAAGCAGAAGCCCTTTAAAACAGGTGGATATTCTTACCCATCATTCACATTATTGTTGTAGTCCTGCTTTCTGCCCACGGGCAATTTTCAGAGAGAGAAGTATTATTGTTCTAGCTATACAGACAGTAAAAGCTGACATATAAATTGCCTTCCTAGCATACAAATAACAGGTCAGTGTCAGAAGTAGAAACCCAAGATAGCCACAGTTTATCTCGATTTCCAAATATATTCCAAGTATATAAAATGTGAATTGTCCTTATCTCTGTTGTTTTTTTTCCTACCTAATATCACTAATTAGAATTTAGGAATTTCTCATTTTTATGATTAGAACATTTCCACACTCACTGCTAAAGTAACGGTGTAATACTATTGTTGTCTGAGGCTGTACTTGCACATCTGCTGATTCATTACTCTGTAACATTATTTCATGATAAACAGATTAGAAAGTTACGCAGCCAACACATTAGTATTTCAGCAATGGGAATATTTTCCCCATTATGAAGCTTTCAAAATGCAGTTATATATCTGGAAGAAGTAGGGGGAATAGAGTAAGAATACTTCTCTTTCTTTCTCCTATCAACTTTGGTCAATGAGTATCTTGCTTTTATTCTTTTTTTTTCTGTTAGCTTTTTTGATTTGCTTGCACTTTATTTTTCATGAATATAAGCAACATACAGCATTTCCAAAGAGCGAAACAAGCTTTCCCATATAGTTCTGCCAAAGCACTGACCTGCAAAACCCTTGGCATTTCTTTCCTTGGCATTTCATTCCTTGGCCTCTCCTGAGTAGAAGCTGCCAATCATTCAGAACCATGCCAAATTGTGTAGTGCTTTTGTGATGTGAGAAAGGATTTACTAAATGCTGGTGGGAGACTACCCAGCTGATTTATTTCATTTCAGTTGCAAACAAAGTAAATGAAGTCACCAGGCATAAATCTAGATTTTTAAACTATGGAAAGCTAATTCAGTCATATTTTGCTTGCAGCTAGTAAATTAACTGCTCTTTTTAACTGGTTTGGTACAAATATAAATGGGTTTATGATTTTTTTTTTCCTGTATTATGCTTAACAGAAACTAGAGGAACAAGGAAAAGAGTGAGATATACTTCCTGGCATGTGCCAAGAAAGAAAAAAAAGAATGAATGGGAAAGTCTTGACAGCTAGACTCAGGAAAAAAAGTGGTGAGGACTTTCTGAAAGATTAAAAGTTCTGAGAATGGAAATACAGGGGAAAATGAGAGACTTGAGGTGGAACATGACATTAGCAAATCTCAGTCTGCTTTGCGGATGAAAAGGAAACCATGAGGTGATTTTCTTAGAGAAGAAAAACAAATTAAAGTTAGAAGAATTCCAGTAAATTAAATTTGTCTGTCATGGCCATGAAAACAAAAGTGGAGAAAAAAGGAGAGGTGGAATATATGCTTTAATGTTGTTACTTCAGAGGAGGCTGGCTAAAGGGGTAATAGCCAACAATATATGAGCATGCATCAAAATGTCTTAAAGGCCATGAATTATTCCTGTGAAAAAGATGTATAAATCTAAATCATCTTGAAAGACTTGCCTAAGAGCCTGTCACCTCTGAAAATTCTGGAAATCTGGATTCATGCTTGTAATCAACTCAGAATAAAAGATCTCCCAGGGGTAATGGACATGTTGGTGATAGGCACAGGGATCAGGCAACAGAATAGGTGAAGGTATCATGACTCCACTAGCTAAATATGCCAAGATAGTCATCTGACCTCTGACTTCAAAACCTGACTAGGACCTTGGTTGTTGTTCCCTCTTCAGTTGGGTAACATGCTGCAGAGGACATCCAAACTTTCATTTCTCTAAGCCCTGATTTTTTTCACCTGGCTTTCCATTTCCCACTAGAGTATTCAGTCATTGCTCTTCAGTTGTTCAGCTGATGAAAACTAGCTCCTTGTCATGTTCAAGTTGATGGCAGTGGCGAATGGCATAGTGGACAGTGGGATTTCACAGGCTCTTAGAATTGATTTCAAGACTCTGGTGTTAGTGGTCCCAGTATTCCCTTTTTTTAAAAAACCCAAAACATGAAGAAAATCCTTCTGTAATACTGCTTCACAGGCTGTTTCTCAGTGAACTGTTATACCAAGTTCACATGATACTTGTTGGGATGAAGAAGAAAGTTATTGGGATAAATACACAGTATTTGTCTATTGAAGTCCATGTTTTGAGGGACAGAAAACATAGGCCCAGTATGTGCTTTATGGTTACATATACATCACTTATGGAAGACAGGACAATATTTGTAGCTCTGTCAGGGTAGTGCTCTGGGGTATATGAGTAGCAGAGGGTTGTCAGTTTCTTTTTCTTACCGCTTTAATGGCAGAGAGGTTCATGCCTACTTCTGGAGCACAGAACTCGACTCCTACTGTTTTCAAGGGAAGTTCTTTCCCTCTCCTATAGTCCCATGCTATTGCTGAGACATCACATGCTTCCAAGAAAGCCTTCTTGCAAATTACTCCTGTTTTTTTTGGTTTTTTTTTTTTTTTTTTTTTCAATCCTCCTCAACCCCCCATATGTACAGAGATATGCAGCTGGTGCCAGGCCAGACTGTCCTCAGTCATAGACAGGGCATCCTGTCGTTCTATTGAATTGCAAACAGTGAGCAAAAATCTGCCTTGTGAGTCATTACACATTGTGTGAGGTGGCTGGTCAGCAGAAATACATCTGGCCAGGATGCATCACTATTTGCAATTTCTTTTTTTTTTTTTTTTTTTTTTTTTTTTTTTTTTAAACTTTTTTTTTTTAGCAATGAGAAGCTGCATTTTTTTTTTTTTTTTTTTTTTTTTTTTTTTTTTATGAACATTTTTGCTTTAGCAATGAGAAGCTGCACACCGTAAGAAAGCAACTGGGAGAACCTGGCACTTCTGTGCAAGTCTCCAGCTGAAGAATGCTTTCTAGGTGGTATCTGTGCCTTTGCCCTTGAAGTCAGAAAAACATTACTAGCTTTCTTCTTTCAACAATTTTAGATATATTATGTAGTTGACCAATGGAAGCAGGAGCAGCTGAGTTCTAGGTTTCCTTCTTGGGATGTCACAGAGCATGGTAACAGGTTTCCAAAATAAAGATAAGGTGGCTTCAAGGAAAGCTAAAATGCCTTTATTTCCATGCAGTAATTATTACCAGTCCATCTGCATCCCTTTTGTAAATGGGGCTGATTCTTGTTCTTATTTTAGCTTTCAGCTGAAAAGTTCAAGCCAGCTCTTTGAGCACTACTGGTGTTGACTTTGAGGATTGTTTACTGATGTTGAGGTCAACACTGCCCAAGCAGAAAATGAGAGAGCCTGTACTGGTGTTGAATGTCCTGTTGCTGCTAGGAAAACCTTTTCTAGGCTATCATTCAAATTTTCCCATTGGTGTTAGATTTACTTAGAATGAACAAAAAACAAAAGTCCTCAAAAATGTGGCTTATTCATAAAGTGATTATTAATTAAAAATATAGGGCATATCATATGGACAATGGAATGTATTACTTGATCTTAAATGCAAAAGAGCCCTAAATTAATTTATGGTGTGGTTCCCTAAAGATAATGAAATGTGGAGTTTGGCACATAGCATATTTCTCAGGGTTATTGTTAGTAAGCATGTATATATCTAGTAAGTAAGATACAGACTCACTCATAATTAAATATCAAATTGATATTGTACTTGTCCAGTTCTCATTTCAAAAACTGTATTTTTTTTCTCAAAATATCTTTTTCATTAAAATGGCATTTCAGCTTTATGCTTGGCCGATATTTTGAATACAAATTTCCTTTCTTTGGAGGCTTATTTTATGTTTTTTACTTTTGCCATTTTGGAGCTTTTCTTTTTGACCATGAAATACACCTCTAAAGAGACAATAGAATATGTGTTAAAATATTTTTATGACCATCTCATACAACTTACAATTTCAATGTATGCTAAAATCACGAATTTTTTTTCCACCTAGCTTTTAAGTGTTTTAATAATCATACCCTGTGATGCATTTTACACTATATTTCATCTCATCATCTATATTGTCAGCATTAAATTTAGGGAGACTGAATATCATCTCTGTTTTCTCTTCTTCCCGGGCATCCAGAGTAAAATAATTCAGTATCTCACTAAAGTATTCATTACAGAATTACTGAGTCTCAAAAGCTCCTGTTAAGCCTCAATGAGATTTTAAGTTATACTTTCTTTGCAACAGTAATGTATCAAAACAGTCCACAAGCTAACTGCATCCCTTCATGGATGTCTTTTTATGCCTGATATGGTGAACAAAGCTCATGCAGTCATCTTGTAATAGTCAATCTTACATTCCGTTACGAAAAACATACGATTTGGCCAATCCAATTTTGTTTAGAACTCTTTCCAAAATCTTACTGATTATGAGAGCATCATTTTCCCCTATTTGAGAAAGCCAAAGATTCAGAGGGGGAAAGATTCAGAAAAAGGCAAAGGCTTGAGAAGTGCTAGGCAAGCATGTGGATACAGTGAGCCTACACATGGTTTGCCAGCCTGAGCTCTCAGTGAAAATTCAAATTCCCTTGGAAGCAATGCTCAGATAATCCCTTAGGTACACATCTGGAAGAGTGCAAACACCTATGTAACTTTTCCAGCAAAGTATGTAAGTTATGATGTTGAAATTGTGCAACTTGTGCAAAATATTTTAACAGAAGCATTACCCCCCACTCAAAAAAAAAAAAAAAAAAAAAAAAAGGAGCTGGAGTGACTTTCCACACATGAGTCAAGGTTTAGAGTATCAATATAGTCACGAAATAAATGTTTTGCAGATTTGGATCTTGCCTTAAGTGCTTTTGAAAATATTACTTTGGAAGAAAGACTTAAGTGATGTTACTGTTAGATTTCTGTTCTTATCTCACATTGTAAGTCAGTATATATTTTGTGTAATTCTGTGGAGTCATGATAGTAGGAAATTGATATTAGTGGAAAGAAACCAGATTTTAGTCACAAATTAGAGTTCCCATGCAATGCTCAGCATCTGACTTTACATCGCCAATCTGAATTGTGCATTGCATGTTGTGCAAAGAGAAAAGGTAAAAGAAATACAATGATAAATGTAATAGTTGCCACCCATCTCATTATTATCAAGGGATGGAGGAAAATAGTGACTACTTATTGGCCACTGACACTGATTTAACAGGGCAATAAAAAGAATCTGTGTGTGCAGAGTCCCTTCTCTGCTCTTGAAATACTTTTGTTTGTTTGTTTGTTTGTTTTTAAATATGGGACTACAGATGCATTTTTGCCTACCTATTGGTAGCACAAAATGTGTTTTTTATTATTATTAAATAGCATACATGCAATTTGAACAACAGCATTCAAATAAATAGGAAGGATTGAAATAGGATATAGAAGCAACTAGGTTTGACTTTTTCTAATAAACTACCCATAAATCACAGGATTTTTTTTTGTACAAATGGGAAAATAGGAATTTAAAATAAATTTTCTATGAGGAAATTCAAGAATTATCATAATGAAGTGAAGAGAAACTAATATACTCTTTGATTCCCCTCCCTTCTTGAGCTGGTGTGTGGACTGAAATCCAGTATTCCAACATTAAAGCAGCAATCTGCAGCAGAGTGGATGAATTTGTGATAAATTGTCCCTTGAGGTTTATAAAACATATTCTCTATAAAACCAGCCACAGTATGTTTCTCCACATTAGTCAGTTTCTGACATTCAGGCTGCTGAAGCTTCTAGGCCAGTACTGGTATCTGCCATCCCAAAGCTGTAAACAACTCTTTGTTTATAGCAGCAGCGCTCATACATCCATTTCAAGGTTTTACAGCGATAAAAGGCTGACTGCCTACATAAACTGGAGTGGGCTGCAATGTTGTTATTTTGTTTATTGCTCTTTTACTGCAGTGGTCAAATAGTTCCTCTGAGACTAGACACTGGTACTCTGCCATCTGTACAGTCAGTGTTAGACAACTTGTGTCAACTAAACGAACCACTATGACAAACAATTATAATGAGCATACTAATTAAATAAAATGTCGCCATATTAAATTGTGGGGGAAATGTGGAAGATTAATAGCAAATTAAGAAGAACTTGTCAGTTACCTTTTAATGGGTAATGACAGTAGCCCCTAGAGAGGTTTTGATTATATTAACGCTTCTTCATTTCTTTAATTTGCACTATTGTTATAATTCATGTTATTTTATTACAGGGAGAAAATAAAGGTTTGCTACTTAAGAGGGATGGGAGATTTTTGTATGTCTCCCTAATGTTAAGAATTGTCAGTTTAGAAAAGAAGTATAAAATTTTGAAGTTTGTGTACCATTCATTCCCACAAAATACACTGTTGCAGTCACAGTATTTTCTCCTCTCTTCATAAGGCTCAGAAGTTTCTTTGTTTATTAAGAAAATAATATCGTGACTTTTTTTATTTTTCTTGAAGTTGACCTTTCCTTTGAAAAATCATAATGTTAATTAATGGAAAACCAAATAAGTGAGGCATGACATCTACAATTAAAACCAAACAAAAGTCATATAGGTGTACCCCTGATCTAAAAAGCTGTTGTGATTTCTTATCCCTAAACTCTGATTTTTTAATCAGCTCAGTTCCTGATGAATTATGTCAAAATCTTGAAGGAGTGTCCCTAAATGATTATTCCTTATTTTGCTGATCATGCTTCAAGTCACTCTGCACTTTCACATAAAAACAGTGTGCTTAATTTATTTTAAATAATACCAAGTTCTCACACCACCGAGGAAGCAGTGAATCACATAGGAATGTAATGGACACCTGGAAATACACTTTTTTATTGATCAGCTCAGAATCTATCTTTAGCTTCAGTAGGAAGTCTTTAGCTGCAAACTATTGTCACTGTTAAAAGAAAACGGTGAGAAAATGGAGAATGGGATCATCTTTTCCTGTTATTTGAGTTGCTACATTATAAAAATTGGAAGCCTGACAGACTATTTCTCCAATTAAGCCTAGGTTTATTGTAGGTAAAGTAATTATGGGAATATCCCATTGCTTAATCCTGACTCTTTTTTGATAACATGGTGTTAAACTCAAAGCTCCTTGACCAGTATTTTCTGGTAATAAGGCAAAAGGCTGGGTGCTTTGAACTCAACCTTAATGAAGAGCTGTTACAAAACTTGAACTTTTGCCGAGAACATTAAAGGTCTTGCTTAATAAAAACCTTTAGGCAGCATACCCAAGAATTTTAATCCGCCATGAAAACATTGTAGACTGGTGTGTTTCTCTTTTCCAAGCACAGAATTTTGATGTGCTTTTTTTTAAAGTGTAGATAAAAGTAATGAATACACTTTTTGGTGGTTACTATGAAACAGATTATCTTTTTGGGTTGAATTAAATTGGAAATGATGCCTAGAAACGTAATACACATTTGTTAGTAATAAATAATATTTACTACCTACTGCAAAGAAATGATACTTAAATATTTTCACTTTTAAATAAATTGTAAACAAAGGATTTTTCTTTTCCCAGGTATAAAGAATGTAGGAATAAGGGAATTGCTGGCTTCAAGAAATTGAGATGAACAGTACTACTTCTCTGTCTCTAGGGAGACTGAGGTAAAATGAAATGAAATAAAAAGCTGTGTTAAAATCCTCTGAGAACACACTGGAACATAAAAAAAGGAGGAGTCTTTATGCTCAGAGTGGATGTGAAGTATTTAGATTAAATTGATAAAATTGTAAACCTAAACAGTTTGCTTTGCAGTGAAGTTAGGAAGATGTTGACAATTAACTAGACAAGGAAAATGATGGTCATGTAGCTGAGGCACTGGATGAGAAATCAGGAGCCCTTTCTTCAGCTGCAAATTTCACAAAAATTTCTGTGTAATGTGATGTAAGATACTTAAACTCAGATACGCAAACAATCTGCCTTGCACTGAAATCAAACATCCTTTGAATCTGTGCTGTTAGATTGTCTGTTTGCATTGTAAGATTGTGGCAGTGGTAGGGGAAGATTCAATCTCATGACATAAATGTATGGTATCCAATAAAATGAGACATCATTCTTATTGCTTGTGTAATATAAATACACACTAAAACCTTATTTGAGCTTCAGAAAAAAAAAAAAAAGCGCAGGATTTTTTTTCCGTTTAACACTAACTTTCTCTTTTCCAACTGTTTTTTCATCTACTTTCTGGTTAATAGTAAAATTTTATGAAAAGTATTTTAACTATATCCATGTACCTGTACTTACCCCACAAAAATGTTTTGCTAATAGTACCTTAGAGGAAAAATGGGTCCTAACTTGGATCATCTTGCTGTCTTCTCATAGAATGTGTGCGGTAACTGGGAAAAAAAAAAAAATGTACTTACTTTTGTAATCGTCTGAGCCCTGAATTATTGTACTTGGGGTAACTAAAGCACGTGTCCTTCTGAGTGGAAAAATTGGGACTTTTTGTCCATTTTAAATGCTAACATTTTACCACTCTTTTTCTCTTGGCAGTTTATAGTGTATACTTAGAAGTATGACTGAAAGGTCTTGCTGGATCCCTTTTATGATGACCTTCTGGAGTCATCTGACTTTTACCTGAGAGGTAAAAAGTTTTACCTCTTTTGAACTGTATATCTGTCCCTGACTTACAGTTAAAAAAAACCCCAAAAAACAAAACAAACCCCAAAAACTTTACTACGTAGTGTCATCAGATGCTCTGTACAAACAAGTTGTAGTAGATACTCAACTGTTTGTATGTATGGGGAGTGCTTGTGAATGCATGCATATCTGTGTGACTCACAAAATATATGCCTTTTGTACCATTAAATGTTTTTCTTAGTAATTCTACCTTCCTGGCATTTAAAGATTCTGTAGTTGACACTTGTATCAAAGGGTTAAGCTCTTCTCTGTTGTCAGGAGGATGGATGACTTCATTATGACTGCAGTGCATGACTGAGAAAAAGAAGGGTTGAAGTGGGAACAGTCACAGAGTTGCTGAGCTAAGAGGCTAAGTGATGCTTGGGACAACTGATTTGTCATTGATGCCTAATATATCATAGCAAGCAGGAAACATACATGTGTTCTGGGCAGCCCTGGCAGAAAAGGCAGATGTTAACAAAGTACACCCCTGTTAATGTTTAGTGGTAAACTGTAGTGATTACAGCATGATCCATGAGAGGTGAAACAGTTGTTTCATTGTAATGCCTCATTCAATGAGGAATGCAAGTTTATATATTGTATAAAATACTAACAGTACTAATTCTATCTATGTTAAATTAAGAAACACAAACAATTTTTTTCCTCTCTTTACCTTACAGTGAGATTTTACTAAACTATATTTCATTAATTGTTCATGATCCATAGAGTAGGTGTTTCTCACTAGGAGAGGATATTTACTAAAAAAAAAAAGGAGATCCTAAACTTGTTCATGATGTGTTGTAATTTATGGACACATTTTAAAGCATCAAAAATATTTTAAAAGTATAGATTCAATACCAGTCTGCATGATGTACTACACTATGGATGTACGGCATTTCAGTAAGTTGCTTTTTTATTATATATTTTTGCTTTACAGCCATTAACTATGATTTTATTTAATTGGGCTATCTTGGCCTACGTCATACAGCTTTTTAAGTTGTCCCAAAAGCCTCTTCTGTACCTCTTCTGTTCTCTGCAATTTTTTCATCCTCATGCAAAGCAGATGTAAAGCATTACCATTTTGATTTGGCAGAGAATTTTTCTTAGTCTATTCAGCAGGTGTGAAAGTGCACCATGTAATGGAAAATTAGATTATCATATCACCTGTGGTCCTCTTTAACTTGAACTCAATTGACTTTGCTGGATGTTTTTTTCTGAATACTGACAGAACTCATGGTTTCTTTTCTGTAGCTGGTAATCTCGATCAGTGCTATGGAGAACATTAATGTTAGTCTAAAATGTAGACTATTTCTTTATCAAGTCTAAAGAAAGTTTTTCTGTGTTTTCATTACTGTTGTTAAAAATTCAAAAAATGAAGGTTCCATAGTCAAATTAAATCATGAACTTTGCGAATACTTGATAACAAATAATTTATTTGTATTACTTTACTCATTCATGTGTAATTAGGTCTGTCACTGAACTATTTGATTTCCTGCAATGTAGTACAAATTCTGCATTATATCTGTATATAAATATTTTTCTTTCTATTTATAGGTAAATCTATGTGCCTTTAAAATATAATGTATATAATAAATTGAATTATGTATACAGAGGATCAACAGGTGTACTTGGTTGTGACCTATAATAAAAGGTTAGAAATGTAATATATAATATTTTATTCTGCAATTTTCAGTTAACTATACTCTTTATAGCATGGTTTACATCAAAAATATTAGACAACCACAGATTGTGTAGGGACGATCCTGATCTCCTGGCTAGGTTAATGTATCCATCATAGCACGTATTTTTAAACTGATTGAACAGTAAACTAGTGTTTTTATGGTTACACTGATATTTTTGGACTCAAAAAGTATAATCCACCGTATTGCTGAATATTGTAATAATAATAATATGCATTCTTGGAAAACTTTACCCTTTTTACAACTAAAAAAATAAAAATTTAATCTCTTCCATCATGTATTTGTCTATGTAGATGCCACAAGTAACTCTGCAAACTGCTGGCAAACTCACTCACTTAATTACAGGAGAAATGTTCTGCTTTGTCTCCAGAGTACTAGAAAAAATTGGTGCTAATCCTATGTGGTTTAATAAAACAGATGTGTCTATTCACAATCAATTAACAGAGGAACACACTCTGGTTTCCTAATCTTACTTTGATTTGGTCTCAGCCCAAAGACCAGAGGAACATGTAAGGAAGAAGTCATTTATGTTGATTTCACCATGTGACACATCGTCACTAGGCTGTTGACCTTGTTTTTTTGAGAGAACTTTAAGGCAAAGCCAGATTTTTATAAGTGATTAATTTCTTTCCTCTTCTAAGTATATAAGCACTACTTACATCTCACTCATTTTATTCCCTGTCAAACACTTCCAGTTGTGATCACAACTCTATGTAAGATACATTTTTAAGTTATCTCTTACTATATTTTACAAGTAGAAATTATTATGTTACTGTAGGAACAGAGTGGCCTAATAGGACACATCTCAATTGACAAAATGTCTGAATAACACTTTGACAGCTGAGCTAATTTTCATCTTACTGGTTTCCACATTTTTCCCCAATAAATTTTTGTTCTGTGTTGACATTTAGTTTTGCAGTGGAAAATAATTTTATCTTTGGTCATTGCCTAAGTGGTAAATTCTATGAAAGTTGAAAACAGAATTGCAAGCCACTTCATCGAAACATTATTAAGGTCTGCTCTCAGAAGGTACCTTTCATGCATATTTCCTTTTTCTCCACATATAAGGCAGCTCTGTATCAATTTGGATCCTCATGCACTCAGGACATTCTCTGAGAAAAACATGTCACTACAGGCCCCGGTAAAAAGTCTTTCTCTGTCTTTCTTATAAGCCCCTTTATATATTCATATATTTGTAGCTAAAGAAATCATTCTTTATTATACTACAAAAATCAAATAAAGATGCAAAAATATTCTTAGTGGCCTCTACAAACACCAGATAGTAGTTAATATTGCTTGTGTAGTCCCTCCAAAAGTGTATGTGATTGCACGCAACTGAGCAACCATTTTTTTCTGTAACATCAGAAGCTTTACTTTGGAACAATCATTCTTTCTTGAAGTCTGAGAGTAATTTAGCCCTTACTAAACTCACCATTCTTTAATGTATGAATTCATAGGTGTGGTGAGGGACACCGAGCTGTGTAGGATCTGTGTTTGTGAGCACCTGTTTGTGTGTGCATGTGTGCATGTGCACTGTGGTGCTTGTATCACGGCTGGATCTTTAGGGCTTGTTAGCTATTTAAGGTTTTATTCATAGACACATTTACCTGCAAATAAGTAATGACATTGTCAAAATCAATTAAAAAATAAAAAATAAAAAAGTGAATAATAACAAGCCCCAGATAAAAGAAAACATGACATAAATGCTTTTATCCTGCTTTTTTCACCCTGGATTACAGTACCCTCCCATAAAAAAATAATAAACCACATTACTTCACGAATCACATAACTGTGCTTTTTCAGAAGCAAACTCAGAGCTAATCCTTCCTGCATTTTTTTTTAACTGTAAATTGGAGATGAATAATCGGAAGTATATCCCTTTTTACTGGAGGTTGTGATTGCAAGCCATGCTTCTTTCATTAATGATCTCCAGTGGTCTCTGAGCAACATTAGGTTCTGAAAACCAGGGCAAGGCAAAATTTCCATGTCTACAGCTTTAGCTTTACATGCATGGATTTAAGCGTGGGAAGATTTTCCAGGTTTGCAGGCGGTATGGCATAGAAATGTGGAAACTGGCAACATCTGAAAGTGGGCAAACAGCTTTGACACATATTTATGAAGATGCTTCCCCAAACAGATTTAGCACTTTCAAAATCAGAGCTAGCTGGTTCACTTTAACTGTATTGAGTTTTCAAGCGGCTTTTTGACCACACAGCTTTCAATCCTATACAGCTGAAATGAAAGCAATAAGCAAGAACATGAATAGGAATCCTGTAGATTTACTAGAAACAGATGAAATACAAATAAAGAATGTTGCAGCTAAAGATCAAATATCTTGACATGTGTAATGTCAGCCAACCCTCACCACGTTGCTATCCAAACAAACCTCTGAATAAGTAACACTGACTTTTTCTAACCTGTGTCTTCTCTTCTTCATAATCTTGGTAGTGTAGAATTCTAGGCAGTAGAATTGTCTACACAAGTCTGTATAACACCTCAGAAACAGGGGTACTGTGCTTATTCAAATGTACTAAAAAAATAAAGATGATTTCTCCTGGTTGTTGTTTTGGTTGGTTGGTTGTTGTATGTCGTGTCGTCCCCCCACCCCCCAATCTTAAATTTATTATCAATTCAGTAACATTTCATTAACAGTTTGGCATTTCTGATGTCTTGTAAGATCAAGTTAAAATTCTGTTTCATAGTTAGTTTCATGGCATCCGGGCTACTTTATTTTTCTAAATCCCCCTATGCTTATTTTGAAACTGACTTAGATATTCTGGGTATTTCATCTGGCTTTATGCTATACTATTTGCTTTAATTGGGAAAAGAGGTAATTATGGAAAACATTTGTTGAAAGAGGTTTAAATAACCATGAAGTCATTTCCCCTTTCACTTCACTCACTACTTTTATTTTTCATCATTTTTTTTCTTCTGTTTTAATAGAATATAAAATACATTGGACTGTATTGCTTAGCTGTTTTTTCTGCATCAAAAAAAGAAATGAAACACATATTTCCATGTTTTGTGCACTTTAATTTTTGTGTATTTTTAATGGTAGCTTTTCCATAGTGGAAAAATCAGGCATTGCACAGTGTTATCTTCAAAGAATATGAAGTTCACCAGTGAAGCTCAGGTGAGTAGCCTAAATTATGAAGTATGTATGTAGCAAGGCAACAGACTTCCCACATTTACAGTAACTGAGGTCATGGACATGCTTTCAAATAATACTTTAATGTGCAGCTGTTATTAAAAAATTCTCGTTATTATCTATTGGAGTTGGGAAAGTAGCTGGCCTGTATTGCATGCTGATTCCTAGTATATTTTTAATCTATGTTGACTGTAATGTAGAATTGTAGAATTTTAGAATAGAATCATAGAATCATTTAGGTCGGAAAAGATTTAAGATCATCGAGTCCAACAGTAAACCTAACACTGCCAAGTCCAAAAAAGGTCTAAAAAAAAAAAAAAAAAAGCTGCACTGAATTCCAGTGTTCTTAAACTAGCTGTTCCTTTGCCCAGAGACTCCATTGGGTAGTGTTAAGTAAAGAAAATCATGCATGAGCCTTCCGATAGTACAAATTGTGAGTATTTGAGGACAAACTCGGAAAGGTATCTAATCAAACTTCTGCTAACTTCTCACACTTCTATTTCACAACAGTCAGAGAGAAAAAAAATCTTTGTAAGTGCTAGGTAATCATAGTTGTCACAGATGGAAGGTATTGGAGCTTAAAGACAACAAGCACACCAGGATCTGAATTATGGAGCATTTTATACCAGTGTCCTCTTTCCTTTCTCCATAGGTTTATATCTCAAGGTCTGACATGGCAACCCTTGCCTTGCTCTGACCTTCTTATGCAGAGAAGTTTCTGGGGGGGGGGGGGGGGGGGGG
>KL267173.1:37892-48050 GCA_000699545.1 Podiceps cristatus
CTGGCAACACACCTCATGAAGATCCCTGTCTCTCTCTCTTTTTGTACTCTCAATTTCAGTTCTCTGAGTGAACACCATGCTGTGACTGTAACTGGTTTTCTTAGTGGTTTTACTCATGGTGGTAACTATGAGCAGTAAGGTCCTGATTTGCCACAAGATTTTTCTAAGTAAATTGTATTGGGATACTGCCTTTGATTTTTAATGAATAAAAATGTATATTAATATCTGTGTAATCAGTCTTTCTTAAAGGTATTGGATTTTAGCTGTAGCAAATGATCTCTAATTTTCCTATTAGAAATAACTCATCTTCACATTAATGTTCTTTCCCTTTATGGTGTTAGTCAGAATACTTTCTGGGAATTAAGGTTGTCCAAAAATATAAATCTGGTTTGTAGTTCACCTGTCATTACATTAGGATAGTAATCTGCTATTACAATTGTAAATAAATGTTGACCTCTGGTGTTACAAAAAGAGAAACATATCTTTGTATTTTCCATATCTAGTCAGAAACTAGGTATGTTTGAGTGGGACAAGTACATATACATTTTTAATGTATACCTGTGCCTGTGCGTATATATATATGTATCTACACTCTGTGATATATTTTCCTGACGAAACTGATAGATACAAAATTAATAAAGACATTATAAAAATGATATTTTTTTTTTAATAATTCACTGCATGGCTTCAAAAAAATTAAAAATAACTTGTAGTTATGGGTTTTTTTAGGTGACTGAATAATGTTCAGAGTAAAGTATTCCGTCAGGCAGCTGGGAAACTTTAATCAAAATATATTTTGAAAAGAAATATTGGAGGGTGATTTTACAGTGGTGTTCAGAATGAAAACCGATGTTATTCCTTCATATTTCTTCTCTTATCTCATGTAACTGATTCAGTTTATTTCTGTCTTTTTTATTGAATTGGGTGGCTTGGAGCAGAACATAAAAACATCTTCAATGTTCTTCTTTTCCCCTTTTTTCCGTGTGATTTTAAAAAATTAATTATTTTATTTTAATTAAATGCAAACTGCTTATGGTTGTGAAAGGATTCATTTCCAGTAATATTTGGTAGCCATGTGTGCATACTTTTAATCATAATATTTCAAATTTTCTTTCGCTGCCTTTGATGACTTTAATTTTTAATAGATTGCAATTCCCTTTAATACAGTAGTGTTCTAATATTTGATTCCTTCCCTAGACATCTAGAGAAAATCTTTAAGATATTACAGGTAGACTTAAGATGTACGTCTTTAATAGTCAGTGGGAGTTCAGCACTTAATGGAAATGTTCACTGGATAGAATAAACCCTAATATCGTAGTATGTAGTTTAAAGCAGTCAGACAAATCCGTGTGGCTGTTTAGATTTAATCAGTTGAGTCCAGGGCAGACAGTGATTCAGGGACCATAGGAAGAAACCATTTTTTTTGAGAAGGAGTCCCACATGGAATGCAGGAGCAGCAAGTCTGCTGCTGTTCCTGTGTTTACCAGGAGGGAAAGAAGGGGAAGGAGAGGAAGGAAAGTCTTAGGCTATCTTACTCTCCTGAGCTATTCCTAAAGAGATCCTTTAGAGCACCAAGCAACCTTTCCCCCAATATGATCAGTTTGATTTACTGAACGGCCCTGGCAGGTGTTTTGGGGGAGAACTATGTGAGTCCTCCAGAGAGAAGAGACTGAAACTGCATCACAAAGGTCAATATGAAGTTCATTCCTGCAGATCCAGGCACAGGTGTGCTCAGCTTTACCAGTCTTCTCAAAACAGAGCCCAATTCCTGAAATGCTCCTAACCAAAATAGGAAATAAGAAGCAATGTTCAGGTGTCAGAGGAAGGTTATAAATTTCAGTTTCTGAACATCCTTTCTCATGTGCCATATTTCCTGAGTGAATAGTAAGCTTTTTTTTTTCTCCATTCTCCCTTGTGAGGAAACAGAATTATTTAATATCTTTGTCAATGACCTAGACGAGGGGATCAAGTGCACCCTCAGAAGATGTTGGTAGACAACCTTCTGAACATTAGCCATCAGTGTGCCCAGGTGGCCAAGAAGGCCAACAACATCCTGGCTTGTATCAGAAATTGTGTGGCCAGCAGGAGTACTGCCTAGTGTGCCCTGTACTGGGTGCTGGTGAGGCCTCACCTCAAGGGCTGGGTTCAGTTTTGGGCCCCTCACTACAAGAAAGACATTGAGACTGAGATGTTGGAGAGGGTCCAGAGAAGGGCAACAAAGCTGGTGAAGGGTCTGGAGAACAAATCCCGTGAGGAGCATCTGAGGGGAGACCTCATTGCTCTCTACAACTACCTGGAAGGATGTTGTAGCAAGGTGAATGTCAATCTCTGTGCCCAGGTAACAAGTGATAGGTTGAGAGGAAATGGCCTTAAATTGTACCAGGGGGGTTTTAGATTGGGTATTTGGAAAAATTTCTTCACTGAAAGGGTTGTCAGGCCCTGGAACAGGCTGCCCAGAGAAATGGTTGAGTCACCATCCCTGGAGGTATTTAAAACATGTAGATGTGGCACTTAAGGATATGGACGTGACAGACTTGGCAGTGTTAGTTTTCTGGTTGGACTTGATGATCTTAAGGGTCTTTTCCAACCTAAATTATTCCATGATTCTAAAATCTATTTTTGTTCTTTGAAGGTTTGATTATAGGTGTTTTAAAATAACTATCACTGTATAAGAGAAGCTTAAACCAGTCCTTGATTTGGTTTTAATTCTCTCTGTGGAATCTATTTCTAAATATGTAAGGAGAGTTTATGATCTCTCCTTATATCGAATAGATTATGTAAATGTATTGAAAGCAAGTTGGAAGCATAAATCACAGATGTCGGTTTGATGGAAAGTTTGTAACCAGAAAAATCTACAGCTCCCAAATCCCAATGTGTTAATTATAAGGCGGCATCTGGTATACAAATTTATGCCGAGCTAAGAAATGTTCAGACTAAAATAGGGTATGCCTAAGTGGGCTTAGTGTCTAAAACCTACAGTCATCATAGGAAAACTTAAAATCATGTGACTGTGAAGAGTCTGTGATCTAAACTGTCTGCAGCTAGAAAAGTGATGTAAGCTGAAAGGGAAGGTGGATAAAGACATTTGAGAAAGGCTAAATGAGCTAGTCGTGCACCTGGAGCAAGGTTTGTTTCCCCTTTATGTAATATTCTCATATGTAGGCTGGATAGAAAAATTTGGAAATTCATGAATTTAATAGCATATAATTTCTATGACCTTTAATGCTAACAAAATAGATGTATTTTTCACTGTTTTTGTGTTAAAAGGATAAACAGTGGAGCCAGTCATTTCTGTTGGATGCTATGTGGTTACAGAAGACTATGTTACACTAAAACACATTTTATGAACAGTGTGGTAGTATTTGAAAATGAGGTAATTCAAACAGAGCTGTCTAAGTAATTGGCCTGTCAAACTTCAAGGAGGCACATTATACATTAGAAAAAAAAATATGGTTCAGTTAAATCTTGGGCACTTACTTATACTTCTAAAACCGAAATACTCTCAATAACCATTAAATGTCCAGTTCTGGTTTAGGTTGCCTATAGTAAGTGAGGACTCCCATGGTATAATGAACTCCCATATTTTACCTGTCAGAGGAACTGCATGAATTACTAACTAGGGAGAAAGAGATTACTGGAATTTCTCTACCAGGGGACCAAAATTATAATTTTGCTACTTCAGACTAACTGCATCATCCATATGACAGAAATCAACATCAGAAAAGGGCCTGACTTTGAAAGCCTGGGAGATCATTGATATTGTACCTTTTCAGGCAGGGGGAGTCACTGTATAACCTCCAAGACTTCAAGCTGATTAACAGTCAATAAAAAGTAATACTCCATAATTTTAACTTCATATGACTCTAAACTGTGTATGACATCAGATAAGGATAATGTTTGTCCTTTCCAGTTCCTATTTTGAGTACTCTTAATGAACCTATTCTGAATTAAAATTGAAATTTCTCATTAGAAATGTGCAAATTTTTAGCCTTGAAATCAGATATAGTTGGAAAACCATTGTAGAATAGAATCAGGTCAACTTAACTTGCATTTGCTTAACCAAAGAAGTTCATTGTGATGTTACAACTTTATGATCACCAAGGTTGTAAACACATTCAAGGTTTGAACACATTCTTGCATAGAAACCACCAGAAAGCAACAAAATCTGGATATATTTAGTGACACTGAGCTAGTAGTCTTTCAAAGAAATGGTTAACAGTCTGTCTGGCACAGCCTGGGAAAGTGCAGTAACTCTGTTATAAAGAGTCCAGTTTCTGTCCTGAGCACTGCCTTAGATGCAAAGCCTCTCTTTTGTCTGCATTCGCACACTTCCTCTGTCTGTTTGGAGGCCTAGCTAGTTTGCAGAGGATTATGGAGAAACTGTCAGTTCAGTCTCAAATTAGAAGTATTCAGCATTCCTGAGGGATTGAGAACAGATATGTAAAGGAGAGTGGAAAGCAGTGCATGCCATAGCAATAAAACCATACCCAAATATTGCAGATGATGTCCAAGCACTAGAGGAGGAGGAGGATTATATTGATGCAGGGGATGAAGACTGCCTGCTGTGCTGATTCAAAAAATACAGGCACTGAACTCATAATGTGAGAGGCCTCATCCAAATGGCTGTGGCACAGAATACTAGAAAACTGAAATGACAGTTTGGGAAATTTCTTAAGATGATCTTCTTAGTGAAGATCATCTGCATGGTTTATGAAGAAATTGTCTTCTTCTCCAGGAGATTACATTACAAAAGTTTTCAAATGCTTTCATGACACCGGTGTGAGTCAAATTGCCTGAAAGTACATAAGCCCAGAATTGTGGCCTTTGTCCCACCTTTAGACTCAGTTTATACTGAATTAGGAGTAGACTGCATATCTATAATGGTAATGTGTTTAGTGAGTATCAAAATAGCTGTTATTTAGAAAAGTACAGAAGTAGATTGTCTTTAACATTTTGCATTGATATCAATGACAACTTTGATTCACAGGTCTCAAGTACATTGTAGAAGTAGAAGAGTTCTCATGGTTTTGTTTTCTTTTTGGGTCTTTTCTCCCTAGAGATAACAGTTTATGGATTATTTAATATTGCTTAGGAATTTTGAGTCACTGGTAGATCCAAATGTAAAACCATATGGATATGCTACCAGTCCTTTTCTTAAATGCTTGGTTCTACTTACAGTTGTTGAGCTGTTAGCTATTAATCCAAGAGAAGCAAGTAACCAGAGAAGGCAATTCCAGTCACTGCGTATATGCTTTGTAAGAAATGAACTGTAGGCAAGATCTTTAGCTTAAAATTAAATTTTCAAAATCAAAAATAAATGCAGTTTATTTCCACTTGACAGCTGGTTTGCACTCCTTCGCCTGTGGTGGTTTTATCAGTTTTTATGAGAATGCTATTCACCAAACAGTAAATGTCCAGTTCCAGAGCAGTGAGTGCTTGCTACACATGACACCTTTGAGAGGCCGAACTGCAATGTAAAGAAGTATACAAAAGTACGAAGGAGGGACTAATGATTGGGAGTTTGCCATAAAGACAGCACATCAACAGACTTAAATAGCATGTGCTTATGGTGTATACTGGCCAACACAGTGCATTCCTGGTTGTTAAATTAAACAGGAAGATGGATACAGGGATTTAACTTTGTACAGGCAGAGCTGGATTTTATTGTTTAAACATAAGGTTGTTGTAGAGAACCTAAGAATACGCTGCCAAACCAGAAAGACATGGGTCTCCCATAGGTCTATGTCATAGCTCTGAGACCAGTATAGGTCTCTCAGGTCATACACAGCATGCAGCATGGCAGTTTATAACTGTTCAGTCCCACTCATAGATTCAGTCAGTTGGTAGAGCCCCCATTAATGTGAGGTATTTTTGGTTACTGAAGCTACTTATAGTAAATGTGTTTTTCTCTGTATTTTTGTCTAGTGTAATTGAGCTAATTTGTAAATGCTGGTTAATAGAAAATGGTGTAAACACTATAGTGTGCTAAAAAGGATAAGCAAGTCTATATACAATACTGTTAGGATTGAAAGATTAATCAGGCAATTCAGAAAATTGTAGAAAAAAAAAAACAAAAAACCCCAACCAAACAAGGGACTCCCTGCAATATTTCAATTTGGTCTTCTTGTTTGTGTGCACTATGTCGTCATTTAATTGTCTAATTATATGCTGTGTTTTTTTCTGTTAGATCCTGCCTCATTTGATTCATGGAATTGGCAGTACTTGCTTAATGAGCAGTTGTTTGACATGTTTTTCATTTGTTATTCAAAGAATGCACCCCCTGCTGTATTTTCTGCATGCTTGTTAAACCCTATTCTGAAGACAGAATTATTAGTTTTTTCCTTGACTGCACAGAAGATGGTCATTGCAATTGTGATTGTGTTGTTTGCAAGTAGAACCCGTGGAAATCTTTTTTAGCAAGGTAGGGTTTTTTCATCGTAAAATACCGAGTTGTTGAATACAAAGGCATTTGCCAGAATGTAACAGAGCTGGTGAATGGTTTCACTGAGAAAGATAAGAGCACTAATACTGAGCTACAGCACTGGCATATAGTAGAGGTGGAGCTACTCAACTAGTTATCTGAGAAGTGTCTTGTATGTATTCACTCAGATAGTACTGATATGTACCACACTTGTTCATTCTTCTAAATATTAAAAACACTAAACAAAAAGGAAGAAGAAAAATAGAAATGTCATGAAAGAAATGAAGAAAAATATCAATGACCAAATTAGCTAACTGTTTTTCCTCAGTTGGAAAAGACTGTTGTAATGGGTAGTAGGAACATTGTTTCTGGAGTATTTTCTGAAAAATAAAATCAGTTACATAATGACAATTTTTTCTTCTTTTGAAAATGAAATAACCTTTCTGGGAGTTCTGCTCTTTTAAAAATAGCTTTAAGAGTTTCAATTTCTTCACCAACAAAACCTAGAGAACAGTGGATTTGTTGTTGTTTTGTGCTAGTAATTGTGTTCTTGGAAATTAAAAATATCCTGAAAGGTACTTATTTCCTGGACACAGAAAAAGGACAGCATTCACATTTCATATCCGGGTAACCAAATAAAAGCCCTCAGACCCAGGCTCTTGTTTCTTCACTCTCTTACACTTTCTTCCTTCATTTCATTAATAGTTCCCATAATTAATTTACCCTGTTTTGTTTTACCCTAGTGTCCTACTTCCTTTCCACTGAAGGTTATGAGGTTTTCGTATGATCAGGCTGGCACCCGACTTGCAGTAAAACCAGTGAAAACAGTATCCAGCGTTGTTATCTGGGAAAGACTGTGAGGAAAATCCAGGCTTTTACTGACGCTTAATATCCACTAACCTTTTCACTATCTGCAGCTCAGTTTCCTCACCTAATATATCACTTTATATGAAGCTTTCTTTTTCTAGAGAGATGATTTTCCCTCTTTATTTTCAATGTTACATGTAACTTTTAATCTGCAGAATATTCTTCCCTACTAGGTGGTCTACTTTTCAAGTCCTAATCTACTAATTCGTGTCCTGTACAGAAGCCATTTCACTTCATTTTGTATCTTTGTCACCATTGTCTGTACCTTTCTGAGGTCAATTTCACTGTCTTTGAGAAGGGTGCAATGGAAATTGAACATTAGTTCAGAGAGGTGTGTATCATAAAATGTATTTTGTTCAGTCTTCCTTCCCGAGTAATTCTTACCATTCAGTCTGCATTCTAGATTACTACTGAGCAGTGAGCTGATATTTTCATAGAAAATATCTGGGTGGTAGTAGTAAGTTTGTTTGTACAGATGTATTCTTTTCCCCCACGTGTGTCATTTTACATTTATGTATGTTGAATTTAATTTCCTTTTTCTTTTTTTTTTTTTTTTTTTTTTTTTAATCAAACAGTTACTTAAGGCTCTTGCACAACTCATGCCTCAGATTTAGTACTGTATGCTTGAATACAATTATAAATGTCATCACTGGGTAATTCACCCTTTTTTGTGAGTCATTTGTGAAACTATTAACAGCACCAACAGTCATCAGTGGCAACAGTTAAAAATGATTATTTATTCTTGTATTATGTCTTCTGTTCCTTAACTGGTTGTTTGTTTATGTAAGGGTCCTCCATCTTTTTATATGACATCTATCTTTCTTCAAGAGTTGTTAGATAGATAAAGACCTTGTTGAATAATTCTCAGAAACTCAAGCAGGCTGTATTGACTGGATCTCTCTCTCATCTACATGTTTATTGAGCCTTTCAGGGAAGTCTATTAAATTTGTGAGGCATGTATTTACTTTACAGAAGTTATCTTGTCTTTTCCTCATTTTGTCACGTATAACTTCAATAAGGTGTTCAAAACTGCCAGTTTTAGTGAAACTAGATGTGTCTTTTTTTTTCAGTCTGTTGAGAATACATTTGTAGCTGTCATTTATGTCATCAAAATGTTGTTTTCTAGATGGATATCTGACATGCTGTTTCATTATAGTAACCACTCTCCAAAGGTGTTCATTTTATACCCAGTGGTAAATTGAATTTCTGGTAACAATTAAAAATTCATCTTCTTCTCACACATCAGGAAATCAATAGGCTGCATCATTTTATGCTAACAGTGTTATTAACCTATGCACAAGAGAGAGCATACTTCATCTATTATTTTAAATATAATTGCATGTAGACTGATTTGTACAATATTTCTTCCATTTTTTTTCCATCTTGAAATTGCATAGTTTAATAATGATTACATTACTCTTATTCTAAATATGATTTATGCAAAGCTACTGTTGTTTGCTGTGTGGCTTTTTGTTTTATTTTGGTTTTACAGGTTAAACCTGGCAACTCTTCCTTTATTCTGCCTGAGAAACATTCTTCAGATTTATGTTTTATTTCTCATTACAAAATCTTCATATGAACACACTTCACAGCTCAAAGTGTGGAAAAAGTCATTAAACTAGCTTTCTAATCAGGAAGGTGTAAATGTGTAATTAAACTAATGGAAGACTGACTTAATTATTCAAAAATATATTAAAGCACATGTAGTACATGTGCTTGCAATCTTTTATTTCATATAAGACTTGTCTTGGTTTCAGCCAGGACGGAGCTAGTTTTGCACTACTTGCGTTAATATTTGATTCATAGCCATAGAAATAGTATCAACACTAAGCATTATTATAATTTACACATAGAACATTCATACGGAAACTACAACTACATAAAAGCACTGATATTGCACTGTGAAAAACTATTATTTTCCTAACATTATGTGAGGAGCCCCTTTGTTTCTTCTGCAAAAAAACAATGCTTTTAAAACTCCCTAAAGCAAGATAGAATTGTTCAGGACTGTTGTAATGGGATACAAGAACTTTAATTGGTGGTTAAACTAAATACCATTCAAATCCAAAATGGTTTTCACTTTAAAAAGTCAGTCATTCAGCCATGTTGTTGAAGGCTTTGTCAGCAACATAGAATGCCCTTAGTTCCATTTGGAGGTTGTGTATTAAAAATAAATAAGTAAAATAAAATCATATATTTCGGTCATTTGTTGTCATTCTGTGTGAGCAAAGAGAACGGATAATATTAAAATATTCCCACAAAACTGTTGAAGACCAATAATGAATCACTATTTAGAACTTTCCACTGCAAATGCTGGTGATTTATTTTTTGCACTTAGAGTGTCTTCATCAATCCAGCAGCTAAGACCTGTTTATGTTTACATTATTTATGTTTGTATTTGTTATATTTCCTTTGACCTCTGACTAATATCAGAAGGGATATTAAATATATAAACCCTAATTTCAGCAAATGCTTGACTTTTGGGAAAATACAAAAGAATCCTTTTTTAACTAGGAGCTTCATGGACTTGTCCTATGCTACGCTTTATGGGGAAGTGAAGTAAGCTGCTGAGGTTCTCTGGTGCTAGGAAGTTGCCCTGTTCTTAATTCTTGGTTGGTGAAAGATTGGCTCCTGGGTTTTTTGCCACTGTTCTGGTTTCGGCCAGGACTGAGCTAGTTTTGACTTCAGCAGCTACTATGTTTTTGATTTAGTGTGTGAAAAATGGTGATAGTATGCTGACGTTGTTGGTTGCTGCTAAATGATCAAGGACATTTTTTCAGTTTCCCAGGTTTTGCTGATGTGCAGGTGCAAAAACTTGGGAGCAGTGTAGCCAGAACAATTGATGCAAACTGTCCAAAGAGAGTATTCCA
>KL267174.1:0-11953 GCA_000699545.1 Podiceps cristatus
GGTGGGAGCGGTGGCCCTTGCAGCAGGGGCGCCTGCGCCCCGCTGGAGCCGGAGGAGAGGGCTGTTGGGGCAGGAGGGGAGATCAGCTGTGCAGGAAGCGAACGCAGGGTAGGAAAAATGGACAGTACAGCCAAGGCCCTTTACCCCTTCCAGCCTCTGCCGTGCCCCTAGCTAACGGTTTGCTTTGCCTGTTGCTAGAGCCTGCTCCTGGGCACAGCCCTCCCGGGCCGGGGCAGCCCTGCACACCAGTACGGTGCTGCTGACCCTCTCAAGAACAGGCAGAACTGTCCTTTGCTACTTTATACACCTCTTTCTCTGCAGTCGAGGTCATCTCGACTGCAGATGGCAAGCACATCTCAAGGCTTGCCATGCTGAGCCCTGGGATAGTAGTACCTAGCAGGTTACCAGGGGATGAGGATGAAGACGATGCTCACATCATTGTGAGAGCCTGAGGCTTGGCAATAGACTCCCCAAGAGTTGTGTTGCAAGTCTCAGCACTTTCCACTCTAAGTGCGTGGTATATTCCTTCCCCTGACCTGCTTTCCTTAGGGAAAACCCAGAGAGGCATGTACTGACTTGAAGAAGAACCCCTTCTCCAATCCAAACCCCAATAGCAAGCAAAAAAAAAAAAAGAAAACACCTTACCAAAATAAGGTCCTGTGCTGCAGAAATACCTCCTTCCCTGGAGACAGGAGGAACAGTTGCATGACAGATATTGGTCATCCTATTCACTTAAGTCCTCGGAGGCACTCCATTAATATGGTGGAGGCTGCCTTATCAAGCTAGAACGGGATAAAATGGACCACAATCTACTTAGTATCAATCCAATTGTAAAAACAAAACAGAAAAATCAGAACATAAAACTACAATCCTAAAGTACCCTGCTCCTTCCATTCTTCCTTTATTACAAGATTAATTTTTTAAATTATTACTCTCTGTCATGTTTTAGATTGGTTGGACAAGACAGCCTTCACCGCGTTTCAAAGATGAGTTGTCCAAACTGTCACTGTTCATCCAGTTCAGCGCCAGGAGGCCGGTCAGCATCCTCGCAGTGCAAGTCAGTATTTTATGGCATTTCCTCACCAGTGAGTTGAAACTCAGAATCATGTGAAATACAGAAATTAACGGAAAAACACAGAGCAATTCTATAGCCAGCAGACTTACTTTATGTTTACGCCGATGTGACAGAGAATATATCCAGTTAATATTTTACAAGAAGAAGAACCGCAGAAGGTTCGAGAGGAAACACAACACTGAATTATGTGCCTTCAGGCAGGTGACTGTCTCGGGCACGGCACGCTTCTGGGCTGGCTGGGCTGGCAGGGGCAGCGGAGGCCTGAGAAAAGGGCTCTGGGTGTTTGTCTTGCACCAGCCCTTTTGTATTGCTTCAGTGGCAACACAGGCCAGAAAGGTTTTCCCAGTTCTCAGTGAGCTCTCAGCTGGGTTATCTGGTCATTTGCTCACCTCCCGTTACCCCACAGGAACACATACGACAGCAGAATTATGCAGTGATTGGTTAATATTTTTCGTGCCAGCTCCAGGGAGCAAGAACACCGGGTTCTGCAGACACCCCTGTAGCAAGTCAACATAATTTGGAGCAGTCCCTGTACTGCGCCCACGTCTGCCTGAGCTCGTACTTCCACCTAGAGCAAAAGGAACCAGTTTTGTTCCCTGGGAGCCTGCTCCACACGTTCCAGCCTGCACCCAGTCACACGGCGCGGCGCAGCCAGGAAAGCCAGCCGAAGGTCTCGGTGGTCTGCTCCTGGCCCTGCCCCTGCTGTGCTGCGGGGTGCTAGCCATGTGGCTTCTTGCCTCTCCGCCTCGGGTCACCCGCCTGTGAAACAGGCAGTACGTACTAAGAGGTCCTGTGTCTCCCAGGGTGTTTGTGGCTGTGACCTGCCTGAAGTTCCATAGGCGCTTAGGGTCCTTGGAGGAAGGGATGTATATGTACATCCATGCACAGCACACATATGCAGAGCATAGCGCATCAGGTTGGCTCACAGACTCCGGGTTTTGCAGCAGGACTTAATCAAGAGATTAAAATGTATGGATGGACAATATTATGCATAGCGAGGTATTCTGACAAGGAATTACGTGCACACACCGTAGGCAAGAAAGTTTAGGAACCCTAGGACAAGCACAAAACATTTCCTCTTGATGCGATGCACGTATGCCAGCGGTACCTTTGTTTTCCCCTCAGCTAGTAAACTACCCAGGACGCAGATGTGCAGGTCTGATGTGAACGCCCACTGGGTTTGTGCCTGGATATGCCCAGCAGTTTCAGTGCCAGCCTTCCCGCTTTTCTCTGGCACCAGACAAGAGCCCAGCTTCGCAGTTGGTGTCTGCCACGGCTGTGGTCCCCTGCACTGAAGCAGGGCTTCACACTGGCACGTTGGCCCACGGTCGCTGTTTGACGATAATAAGAATATAAACACGTGTGCATGTTTGGGGAGTAACCCATGATTCAGCATTAATGTTTCCTTTTTTCGCATAGACCGAACTAGAGGCACTAGGCGCACTAGGAGCACATGAAATACGCATTTTTGAGTTTTACTGAGGTTCAAGAAAAATAAAATTACAAAGGGAAACCCCTTCCCGTTGGACCCTGAGGCTACTAAAAGTGGTACCTAGGTCTGTGGCTGAGGGGATTAAGCGAGAATTCAAACACTGCTTCATTGTCTGAAGAGGTTTTTCCTATTCATGGGTCACAGTCTTTCCACTAGACTGTGACCACATAACCATAATTGGGCAGCTTTGCATTTGTTTGAGATAGATAGCTACGATCACGGCAGGAAAAAGACAAGCTGTTTTTTAAGTGTGCAGTGTGTCACATAGACTGTTTTGGGTTTGGTACCGTATGACGGGGGTATTCAGCCTCCAGGGCTGTGCGATTCCACTGCACCTTTTAGGGATGAGATAGAATGTGGAATCACTAGAAATGCTGTCCAAGTTTCCACTCTGCAATGAGTGATCTCTGTGTTTTGAAAAACTGGAAGAGAGAGGGCACCAAAGAGGACATGATTAATAATTTTAAAGTCCATACTGGGCTGTAGGCATTTAATTTAAAGTGTGTTGTCTCTCTCCAAGAATCTATTTTTGCCTGTGGTATAATAATATATTTTAAGGATTCACCATAATATTTCTATGATGGACAGTTGTTTACTTTCTTTGTTCCCATGTCTGTGAAAGGAAAAAAGCTGAGCTTTGAATGAGTGCAGCACAGTTTAATAAACTGGCAGATCTAGGTTGATTCTTCATAATTTTGAATAGCTAAAGCAACAGAGCTATGAAAATATTCTTTAACGATGTTGCCAGACAACAGTGTATTATCTGTGCTATTTTCTGTTCATTGCCATGCAACAAATGGCAAAGGTCAGCAGACCCTGACCCTGAGAAGCAGCTGTATTCTAGCAGTCCCTGAAAAACACCAGTCCTGACACGTAAATCGCCTCAAGCAGGAACATCTTCCCCAGACAGACCGAGATCCGCACACTGCATTGTGCGGTTCCTCTGAACAGCTAGCGGGAAGTAAAGCCCTTATGGAAAGAACGGCATGCTTGTCCACCTAGGAAAACTCTAAGCCGTGTCACAAGGTGGTATACATACACGCATGCATGCCCAGGCATAGTCAGGGTGCATTTTAATAGTCCCAAGAGCAGCTTCTCCGTCCCCAGTCAGTACTAGTCAGAGCCTCGTCTCCCTGCTGTCCCCTGCTCTGAGGCGTCCACTCTTGGGGCTGCGAACTGCTCCCTGAGCTGCCTCCCCAGTTCTGGGTTTGAGCAGCAAATTCAGCGAGGCAGCGCACTTTCCTTGCCGTGCTCCCACCTCCTCTGGCTGGTGTGCCCAGGACAAGGCTCCCTCTTGTGCTGCCCTTCGTTTCCAGGTTGCTCCTGGGTCAGCAGTTATTTCTCTCTGACAGGGCACATCTCTAAGATTTTTAAGCCGCCGCTGCAGACTACAGTTTTAGATCATTGCCATTTCCCACTCCACTACCACCTGCTCTCTGACCCTGAGCAAGTTCCTACAGCTGGAGTTTTTTTCTCCATGTAACTAAATTGAAGCCTTTAAACCCACATTTAGGTGTCTGGGTAAGATGACAGATTTCAAGACCTGGGACGGTCCCGTATCTCACCAGGAAGTTTGTCACTCTTCACAACGCTCTGTGCTCCAAGGAAGGGGCTCCCCGTTTTTTGTTTTCCTTTGGGAAGGGTGAAAGGTATTTCATGGTCTAACAGCTGCTTGAAATCGGATACGTAAAAAGCCATTACCGCTGGGGAAGGTGAAGATCTGGCCCAGAGAGGAGACATTAACCATCCATTTCCAAGCTTACTGAATGAGAGCTGATGAGCTGGACTGCAGCTCTAATGGGTTCCTAAACGTTACGTATTTGCTCCCTGCTTCCTAGCAGAAGGGGACGGATGCCCCAGAGTTCCAGTTGGCTGCTCTCTTCTTCCCAGGGGAATTCACCTAATTGCCTAAGTAACATAATGAGATGCAAAAGTGAGGGCAGAAGAGGAGAGGTGTGGGGCCTGCAGGTCCTCAGCAGAACCCCTGTGTTTACTTCCCACTGGTTTGTCAGTCCTTCTCCATCCTTTGCTCTCCTCCTTTCCGGATGCACCGATAGACACCTGTAGTCCTCCTTGCCTGAACCAGATTCTCCCGTGACCCCGGCAGCAGCATTCAGGACCGGGTTACGCAGGACTTCAGGCTGGCCCGAGCAGCAGCGCTGGCGGGAGTCGGTGCCGCACAGGGGCACGGCACAGAGGCTCAGCGGCAACCTGGTGGGGAGCTCCCAGGCCTCCCTCCAGCTCCGCCTTCGTGCACCTGGCTCCTGACATTTTTTTCCCCCGGGCTTCTGCTGTTTGAGAAGAGCGGACTTGTCTGGCGAGGGGAACAGCGAGACACCTGCCCTGGCATAAAGCGCATGGAGGAGGGAGAAGCAGGAGGGCTGGGGTGTTTCTGCTGGCCTCCGTGCCGGGTGGGCTGCGTTGCCCTCAGGGACTGGCTGCTCGAGGCTGGTGGAGATGTTGCCTCTTCACCCACCCGGGGTGCAGCCCAGCCTTGTGGACACAGCCTGCACCCCCAGCTGAAGGCCGTGGAGAAGCTGGCAGCCGGTGCGGTCTTCTCTCCAGTGAGAACAGACTGACACTGTTTTTCTTCAGGGCTGTTTTACGAGGGACGGGAAGAAGGCTCCCGGACAGAGCGCTAACGATTGGCTTCACGAGTGTGTCTCCCCATGACAAAATGTTTGAGGTTTGCCAGTTCCTGTACGTTCTCTCCCGCTGGCTGAGGACAGCCTTTCCTGAATAGGAGAAGGGGAGCGGTGCAAGAACTCAGCTGTCTGACATCTTCCTGTCTTCTGGCTCAGGGAGAGGGACATTAATAAAAACTGCCAGAGAAGTGCCTTGGACTGACCCTTTCTGATAGCAGACAGTATCCTGGAAACACCCATCTTTTGTTGGCAGAGATACTCGCTTCATTCCTCAGCTACACAACCAATTTTCTTTAACTCTCCTCAGGGACATTTTTGGACTGGATTGCAAGTGTTTTTTTATGTAAAAAAACCAAACCAAACCAAACCACACAAAAAACCAAATGAAACCAAACTGCTTTGTTTCCTTCTGTTTTACATTTCTGACATTTCCTAAAAGGAACAAAATGTTGGCACAATGAAATATTTTTCTTTTTTACAGCCCTATCTATCATTAAGAGGCAGTTTGCTTAACATCTCTTCTTCCCTATGAAGGTGATGGATGGGGCTGAACAAGACTTACAAGATCCAGTGAGGTGCCATTTGCGTCACCAGGGAATCATCTACCATTTTTATTGTTTCAGGAAGAGATGTGGCGGAAGAATGGAGCAGGCTGAGATTTATTACAGTTGACAGACTTTAGACAAATGGAAATTTGGATTCTTTGCAGGAACAGACCCTAAATGAGGCTGCTGAGTTAGACAGGGCCCTGTTTCCGTAGGGAAGAGCATATGAGCCTACTCAGACTCGAAACCTCCAAGAAAGGCTGCTGAAGGCTGCCTTAGCAATCCAGACAAGGTGTGCTGGTGATGAACCAAAGGATGGAGCTCATCAGAGCTGGCCTGCCTAGCAAGCTGAGCCCAGTTCTCCCCTGGATGTCATCCTGCTGTAGTTGCTGGAGAGACGCTGGAAGGGACTTCAGAATAACAGGTGAAACTCTGGTCTTCTCCAAAGCAGCATCCATTTTGCTGCAGCAGGGTTCCCCTTGCGCACTTGAGACCGCTGGAGGCTTGGAGATGAGCTCTAACAGCTAATAAAATGCCAGCCGTCAGATTTACCATCTAAACAGGGATCTCACCTGCAGAGTTTGTAAGTGGCATCTTATACTTCCCAGTCCCTGACTTGAAAGCCCTGAAGTACCTGCACTGTCACATTCCCGTCCTCTTTCCTTGCCCAGAGAAATCAGCCTGGGTGGGAAGTGATGAGTACACACAGGTTTTGTGAACTCTTAGGAATGCTTCTGAAAGTTGAGATGAGGAGAATGAGCGAGCCAAAACGCCCATGTTACTGGGAGTAGTAAGTGCCCTAGGAAGCCTCTCCGAAGCTCAAGACCCATGTCAGAGACTCACCGCTGAGCCTCACTGAAACTCCTAAATTGTAAGTGGTTTTTTATCTCCTTCCGTGCCATTTTCCCACCTCCTCTCCCTCAGGCTCATGGCCAGTTCTGCTCCCGGGGAAACCTGTAGTAACTCCATGGAAGCCAAAAGACTGAATCATATAGGAGTGTAATAAGGCCATGAGGATTTAGAAATGAATCTAAGAAAGAGAGAATTGAGGGTTGAGGCTGTTCTAAAATACATGATTTAATTTGACCCAACACTTGATAAATTCTTCCCTCCTACTTCCTTTCTGAATGCAGTTACTTGTCCCAGTAGTTACATTCACACTCTTCCACGTCTGAATTCATTTCTTTCACATGATTAATCAGCAGCTGGAAGCAGGTGATGTCATGGACTGTGACATGAGATTGTCATCAAATATTACATTTCTCTTTTTTTTTTTTTCTTTTTTTTTAAACTAAACAACTGCAGCGATGGCTTTGCGGGCTGGTGGCCAGCTGAGTCTCTGCACAGAAACGTAACACTCCTTGATTCTGTTTTCCTATATTCCCCAGCTTGCTTGTTCTCTGATGGGAAAATTAACTTCCATGGCAAGACTCCGAGTAGCGCCTACAGTTGCAGTGTATCCAAGAAAAACATACTGCAAGGACCAGGGGTGTCCTTACAGCCCTGGTGCACCAGGGGTTCATCCCTTTTCCCTCAGAGGAAAAGTAGTGCTGGGGGAGCTTCAGTGTCCCAAGGTGATCAGACAAACAGAGATTTTCGTTTCAGCCGAAAGGCGGATGGAAGCAGGTTAGAGCCCCTCAAACACAAGCTGTCAATATGAACAAGCATTACAATTGCATTTACATGGAAAGAAAACGTGTCTCGGCTTTTGGCCGCTTTGGAAAAAGGAGGATAATGATCTTTGCAGAAACGGTGCAGGACACTTCTGTTGATGAGATTTCCCTAACTGTTGTTAACAGATGATGTCTTCCACGTTTACCAGAAATGGGTAATGCCCGAAGTCAATATTGCACTTCATTTTCTGTTAAAAACCTGATTCTTAACTCTCATCTTTTTCTCTGTCCAGACTATGCTCTCCCATTCTTAATGCTTAAATGAGTCTCAGAGATTTTTGGCTCAAGTTTGCAGTGACTGGGAAGCGTTTGCCTGCTACAGTCAGTTGTAAAAGGGGAAGGTGGGGCCTTGCATTGCCTAGAAACTAGGGGGTTTTATCAAGTTCTGTCTCCAACAAGCGTCAGTTTAAAAAGCTCACATCTGGTCTAACCTGTTCTCAACGACAAATGCTGTCTTTGAGAAGGCAGTCTTGATGGGCTGGTTTTGGAATAACTCTGATGATTTAGTTTCCATTTTAATTTTCAAACTTTTCAAAGTGTATATAACACACTGTGAGCATAAATGCTGATGAGTTTTGGTTGATTTTGTTTAATTGAGATGTATTGCAAGCAAACGGATTTAGAATAGTTATTACAGCACTCAGTTTTCCAAATTATTACAGAAAGATGAGATTACAGTCAAATATTTTCTGTTAATACGCTTAAGCATTTGCAATTATGGAAGCTTTTTCATAAGTAAATACAGAATTATTGCAGCAATTCTGAGTATCAGCAGGGTTTCAAAGCCTTTAATTAATTTTGGTTACATTTGAAATAATCATAATAATTTGAGAATAATAAACCAGATCAGTCCCTGGGAAGACTCCCATGAAGTGGATTATATCACACCTGAAATAAGGTTTGGCTCTTTCTCTGGCAGTTAGATAATCCATGAAAAATCCCCAAGAGGCTAACAACTGCAGCAGGAACCACAAATCATAGTCTGCATATGTTATCCAGTTATGTCCAAAGAAAAATACCTACCAATTCAAATGGACTATGAATCAGGTCTTACGCTGTACCCCTAAATTAGAAATTCAGCTGTCCCTGGGACAGGAACTGATCAAGTTATCTCTTTCAGATTTTAGTTCAAAATCCCTTCAAGCACTGTCTCCAAGGAAGTAGTTTTTCCACATTTCCTATTTTCCCTTGTACTATTCAAAAATTGAAAGCAAGGATTTACATACAAGCTACTAAATAATCTACTGAATTCAAATCAGTTTCCACTGGGTAGATATGTTTTTTCCATCCACATTTAAGGTAAGCACACCGGACAGCCTTTCTTTTTAACAAGCGGATGTCATGTAAACAGGATGAACTCTGCAGCTACAAGTGGAAGAGCTCTGAGCTTTGGGCAGTGGTGAGGCCAGTCCTCCCCCCAGCACAAGTCAGAAATTGGAGGGCAAGAGCAGCGAGAGTGCGATGCCCAAGGCAATGCAGGGAAGCAGTAGCGGAGAGTGCTGTAAGGGCTCTCCTGCCCACCAGCCCATGCCAGAACCACCCCCAGGTCTTGGGACTGCACTGGCAGCCTCGGCTCTGTAGTCAGGGAGAGAGACGGAGCTAAATAGCTAATAATAGCTAAAGCCTTTTTCCTCATTCCTTTTTTCATACGGTCACGTTTGCATGATGAACTTTAGTAAAGGCAGCGCACCAGGTACGTTACTTGTGCGAGCGGCTGCAAGTACCCGTTCTTTGAACACGCTTACTGTATTAGTTCCTGTAGTAGCTGCTCCAAGCTTGTCTGCAGCTGTCTCTGCTCGGCTTGGCCCAGCCACAGTTTCTCAGCCCGCATGGACAGCCCTTGTTTTCCACCGTATCCTCTCCCTGAAGGTGAATAGCAAAGTCCACCTTCAGTGGTGCTCAGGCAGCTCGAGGAGAACCTTCTCGCTCTACCCAACTCCTAGCTTTTATTAGCTTTGCCTGTACTATTCCAGTGCTGCTTGGGCTCACATTTATTGTCCTCATGTTTATTGTCCTCACGCTTTGGCCAGAGTTTCATAAAACTCCCAGGGCCAGGTCCAAATGCTAAAGGGAAAAGAATCACTGACTCCTACAGGTGCTCGAAACATGCAGTCCTGCAGAGGGGGCTGAATTTAAAAGCTTGACAGAGCACCATTGGGTTTGCTGGTTTGGTTTCTGAAGGGTAAATATCAAGCAAAAGCATAGGAAGCCAACCCAAGAAAGGGCTGGGATGCATAGCTCCTGTTTATTTCATTTGCAAAACATATGTAGGTAGCCTTTTACTTACAGTTTATCCTATGGCACAGCCACTGAGACACTGCTGAAAGCTGAGAGCATCACCTCAGCGCATGGACAGCCCGTTACCGAAGCAGTGCTACTGGAAGCACAGAGCGTGGGTTATTCTATAGGAGAAAGGGAGAGGCACTGGGAACAGATTTCTGTTTTCTTTTAGCAGCACCGCTCGCCTGGGGAACCCACAGGTAAGTAAAGGAGGCCAGAAGGGAGCTAGTCAGGGTGCCACGTGGAGAAGGGGAAGCCATGCCTAGAGGAGGAGCTGTCCCATAAGCCCAGCAGCTGGGCAATGGCTGCAGCCCCAGCCCTGCTGATCAAAACTCTCTGCCCAGGCAGTGAAGCAGCAGCGTCACCATAAGAATAAAGAAGGTACAGACATTTCTGCATGGGTGAAAGGTGCTCAGCTGAAAAACTTCAGGTTTGGGGCACTTTCACTCCTGACACTGTAGTCTTCCCTCTTCCTCCCCGGGGACCAGCTCCCAAAGGCAACTGGACACAGTGCTGGCCTTTCAGGACATCTGAAATGCAAATACAGTTTTATTTACTTCCTGACCCTTGGCTCAAAACATCTGCAGCTCTGTAAATGAAAAGCAACCACTGCTATTTAGCAACTTCTTCTGCCCTTCATTTTGCCAGGAGACAGCAAATGGGACTGCAATGTGACTGTGATGCACCACGGGTGTTGTGGTGACATTTGAGAACTTCCAGTTGGGCTCCTCCGGCCGCTGGCATCATTGCACTTCATCGTGCATCTTGTCTAGCAGGATGAAGCCTGGCTGGTGGGAAACAGCTACAGCTTGGAAATTTTAGTTAAACCGAGAAAAAGAAAAAAAAAAAAAAAAAAAAAAAGAAGAAAAAAAAAAAAAAAAAAAAAAAAAAAAAAGGAAAATGGTGCCTTCTTCATCAGAAATATCTCGAGTTTCTGCTCCAGATGAGACAGTTCAGTTGTCATTCTCAGCTTCTCCTGACCTTCCAGTATGTGATAGAAGAGCTGCTGGCGATGGTCCCTTTGCACCTCTACAAGAAGAAACAGCTGATGAAGTTTTGCCTGGGCGATGAGTGTAGGTGCTCATTTTCTGGAGGAGAGCTCTGGCAGAGCTTTTCATCCCCCTTCTCCCTGAAGAAACTTTGGAAGCAATCGGTCTCAGCCAATTTGATGGGGCGATGCTGGAAACTGCATAGTGGTTGCTGAAAGATTCTTCAAAAATTAAGTGCTGGGAAGGAGAGGACCTCTGCAGATTTTTGAAACTGACCCCATGAAAATGTTCATTAATCAGCTTAGTCTTCATGGATTCAGCAAAATGGAAGAGGATTCTCTAGTATCTGCCTCACCTGATGAACTTCAAGCACTAGCAGCAGCAGGTTCTGCTTTTGGCAAAGTACGTCAGTCCCTCTGCATGCGAAATAACTCTCAGGACACTCCGGTGGGATAGATGTACATTCATCTACAGTAAGCCTTTATAAGGCAGGAGAAGAGGATGGTATTGAATGCTCTGATTTTCTCTCTCTGGTCATTCTCAGCGATTCTTGACACAGTATTTCTGAGCAGCAGAAATGCTGAAAAAAAACAGGTTTTGCTTACTTCTGGTTACTTTGAGCCCAGGAAATGGAAAGATAGTCTCATCATATTGTGCTCTTTTTGTACTTGGTCCATATCTTGCCATACCAAAAATTTAATTTTTCTTGTAGCATCTGCTGAATGCTGACAAGATACATGTCAGCATCATATTAATATCTACATATTCATTCCACATTGAAGTGGCTGAAAACCACTAACATTTGGGGTTCTACATCCATTTTTATGCTTTGGAAAATTGTATACTTCTCTGCTCCCAAATGACAAAAACACAAAGGGGGCTATGGCTTAACAGAACTGTATTGTAACATTTTACTCAGCCTTAACTTTAGGTTTAAAGCGCCCCAAGGGGCCTACTCTTCTATTGTAACCCCTACTTCAAGAGAGATTATCCCCACCTGCTAGGAACCTCTAAGCAGAGTGCTGGTGTAAAAACCACAGCGCCAGCTGCATTCTCACTGGACCCAGATTCGAAGGAGGGCTGCCTGAGGAGAAGTCCAGAGGTTCAGCCACCAGTAGCGGCTGCTTCTGCAGAGAACGATCCTTTCGCACCAGCTCCACAGGAGGACACCCGAACAGCTGCACCCAGCACCTCCACACCTACCAAGCCATGCGATAAAGCATCGACCCAGGCTGGAAGTGCCTGGACGTCTAC
>KL267174.1:12252-22805 GCA_000699545.1 Podiceps cristatus
TTGCCCTACCTGCATCTGCCACCCAAACAGCGCAGCCACAGGCAGCGGGGCTGGACCCCGACACTGGGGACAGCGCAGACGCCAGGCGTCAAGCGAATAGTGTCACGGAACTAGAAATAGATTGCTATAGAAATAAATAATAGTTAAGTGTTTGTGTTCTCATTAATAATTTTTTTCCAGTTGTCTTCTCCTGTCTCTACAGTCTCGCAGCAACCATCTCTGCACCCCGGGGGCTGCCTGCAGTGAGATGAACTGCTTTGCTCCAGCCCAGGGAAGCCAAAGGCCCCGGGCACCAGCGCTGCGCTCAGCAAAGCCCAGCAAAAGGGCAGTGCGTGGCTCACCCAGTACCTGCACCAGCAGCAAGGGCCACTTGCACAAAACCAGTGGTTTGTAGCTCTTGGTGAGTCAATGCCCCGTCCTCCCCTCAGGTCAGGCTAGGGGAGAGGGGAGAGGGAACAGACTTGGGGTTCCCTGCCCATCCTACAGAACATCTGGGCTGAAGGGCAGCATTGCAGCTGGCAGAGCTGCGCAGCTGTCCTACAGGAGTCACGCATTGTCCCTCTGTCTCCATCATGAGCGGATATGCTTTTGCGGCACACTGGAAACGAGCCCCGCGCTCACACTGGAAATGATCCCGCGCTCAGTGACCACGGGATGCTCAGCACTGGCCTGGATTGGTGACCTTGGTATTTGCAGGAACGAGCACTGTCGGCAAGCAATTCCCTTTCCCTTCCTTTCCTCCCTCCACTCCTTTCCTCCTCTCTTCTTTTTTTCCCCTTTTCCCTTTTTCCTTCTTTCCTTCCTCCCTTCCCTCCCTCCTCTTTTTCTCCTTTTGAAGAAACCTTTGGAAACCAAGGAAAACAGAGACCCTGTGACAAATCTCAAGTGAGCAAGCCTGATGCAGGATGCATCAGGCCTCCAATGGCTTCAAAGGCACTTGGCAGCGTGAGCAGCACAGTGAGCTCAGCATCTGGCAGGACAGAACCTGAGTTAGGATGACAAGTAGAAGCACAGAAGAACATTACAAAAACATGAAAAAAGATGCATAACTTTCTAGGATGAGATGGGCAATGCAACCGTGTAGGTATTTCTTTAGAGCTCCATCTTGCAACCTGATCCCTGCTCAGATGTCTGATGTGTTTTATCAGGACTTCTGGCGCAGATTGGACCACAGACCTCCAAAAAAGTCTTGGCTTTGAAGGAGGCAGAGTTAAAGGTTTTTGGATTATCCATTCTTTGTCCTATCTGCTGTTCTTTCTCTTTTTAGCTCTTTCTGCTTTGGTGGAGATTGGTCAGCTCATGTGGTGTTCAGAGTCAATTTTACAATTTGCAGATACTAATGGAGGTGTTTGGGTTCATTGCTGTGTATGTTCAAGTAGCTATTCTTTATGATTCAATTTTTCTTCCATGAGTCAACTTATGCTTGTTTCAGACTTCACAAGAAATATTTTACAGCACAAAGCCTCCCAACACTATAAGCTAAAATTTAGATCAAAGTATTTGGTATATCCCTCGAGCATAAGTTTTATTTCATATTTCTTTATAATAAAGAAAAGAGAAGTCCTTCTAGAGAAGTCCCCAGGAAGCTGGTATCATTTGTATGCTTTTTCCACTCTCTTACAGATTCCAATGGAAGATCATATCCTATTTATAGAAGTCCAGGGGATAGCTCAGAGAACAATAAGAGATGCTGACAACTGGCTTCTTTCAGCACATGCTTAGGATGGTGAACCATCCATCAACTTTGCAGTATAGTTTGTCTTAACTAAAAATTATGTTAATGTTAACATCACAAGGAACTATTTCAGCATGTCAGAAATGCATTGACTTTACAACAAGATCAAAGCGCAAGACAAAACAGCTCGCAACAGCAGGCAAGATTCCTCTCTCTGACTGAATCTGGTGGATGTAGAACAGCTTTGAGAAGATGCTTCTATGAGAAATGGGAGATGTGGGTCAGACCCTCTCGGATGGAGAAGACAGTCAGATCTGGGTTTTACGCTGCCTACACGAGTGCTTGCGTTTGCAGAAGAGGTGGCCACTACCATCAGCAATTTGGTAATGTTAACCTGCTATTTAACTTCTTTTCACTGTAAGTACTTTAAGAAGGAAAGATTTCATTCTAGGTTGAACAAAGTACGTTCCACAACTCAGAGCAACATTTTACCGTTTTTCTTGTGAACCCAAATAAAACACAGATCTCTACTATGGATCAGTTCAAACTGATTTCAACCTAACTGATTTATTTGGCTCAGCCACCAAATTGAGAATTTATTCAAATGACCTTAAGAGTCAGAACCTCATTGACATAAGTGAAAACCCCATGTATATAACAAGCAGGAGTCTCTCTGTCCAAGAGTTTACTCTCTAAGGAACAAGCCAGGCCTCAGAAAGGTTCCTGTCTCAGTGTTGTATGAACATTTTGGAAGTTTGTACAGCAACTGGGAAGCCAGCCTGGACTACCAGTATCCTAAATCAGTGCCAAAGCCACAAGCTCTTCTCTCCTTGCTGCTCAAATCTCCCACTTCCTTTCTGCAGCAAAACTACTCTGGCTCTAGTGGTTAAAGGCTTTCCTCACTATCAGAAGAGCTAGCTTCTTTGTTCCCTCAGTGTGCACAAGGTAACTATTCAGAGACCGTTAGACACCGAGATAGAATCAAACAGGGGTTCTGTGCTGAGATGTAACCTCTACGGTGGGAACAAGTTCATCTTTTCAAGGTCTAGGAAAAGTCATCTGCCATCACCTGCCACGTACATCTGCTGTGGCATTGACTGTTTTAACTACAGATTGGGATCTGACGGCTAGACTTGATTCAGCGTTCCCAAGGAATCTTCCCCGAATAAGCAGAGTAGGCTTTGAGCTTATAAAAAGTTCTGGCCGTCTGAGACAAGAAAATACACTAAGAGATGAAATGATTTAGCTGGCTTTTAAGATAGACGCATTGGGTGGAAGAATTCAATGATTCTGGTGTTGTTATGGAACCTCCTGTATAAATGCTGAAATAAACAGGAGTGTGAAAAGCTCTGAGAAAGACACGGGAGACAGAAATGCAGCTTCGGGAGGAAAGCAGAGGTGGGTGAGAAATGATCTAAGTGTCGGCATTGTGTGCAGTACAGGGGGCATTGCTTATCTCTATAAGCGACAGCACTTTGCTGTGCTACCCCCTCCCTGGAAGGGGTGCCTCAAGGCACTTCTCACTCAGGGCAATTATCATCTTTCCCATGCAGATGGGAAAACTAAGGCAGGGAGAGGCAAAGACCAACATTTTCAAAACTGGCCAGTGAATTTTGGTGTCTCTATTTCTGTACAACTAAAAGCAAACCAGTCTGGACTGAGCCATGACTTTCATGAACCTCGCGACTTTCATGAAGCGCGGAATACTGTCTGCTCAGCATGTACAAAATGAGGCCCAAAGTGTCTCACATTCAGCGTTTGAAATGCGTACATGCAAACGTTGGTCTCTTGTATGCTGCTCTTGCTCATACAGAAAGTCACCACCATTACTGTTTCCTTTTCTAAATTACAGTGAAGGCATCTTTCTTCTTTTAAAATGATATATCTGATTTTGACATTACTTACCACAGCTTTTGTGCTCGCATTTGAATACAAGCTGTGAGTCGTCCACAAATAACATGGAGGTATCTGTCGAGTTGCATTTGCTTTTTCCTGACATTTGCGGGAGTAAACTCATCTCACTTGCTAGGGAAGATGAGGAAATTGCATCTTCCCTACGTGCCATGAAGAACTGTATATTTTTCTTTTGGATATGGGTATCGCAGCTCTTCTGACAGCACTACGCCCACCCTCTGTCTTGCCGAGTTTTATGCTGCCTTGGGTGACAGTACAGATGCTGGAATTGAACGGCTCGGTGACTGTCAGGCAAGGTGTCCGCAGGGCGGTGGTGTTCTTTCACCAAGGATTTCAAGCGCGGAATCGCTCCTGACTGAACCAAGCCGAAACCAAGCCGATTTTCACAGGGCTGCTTTGCAGACAGCCGGTGTTGGGGAATTCAGACTGCATCACTGAGCAGTGATCCGAATTCCGGTGCAACACCTCCCTTTGCTCGGGTGCTCGCGTCAGCCCTATCACAGTGCATTGCCTTTTCTGCTATCTCCCCCTCCTCCTTGTATTAGGACCACACTGTTTCTGTTTGTTTCTGTTTGCAAATATCCGTTTCCTCATGTGGATTTAGGAAAAAGCAAATACACCTCCACCGATACCACAGGTATTCTGGAAAACTTGCAGCTGGTGTTTGAATGAAAGTCTGCGATTTTTATTGATTCACAATGTCCTCTCCTCTGTAATTCTCTACTGGGTAATGACTCCCTGCCAGGCTAACTTCACCTTGACAATGCCAGATCTATGTGCTGGTCTCTTTTATTTCTCTCTCCTTGACTATTGTGTATCGTTCTGTGAGCTGTTAAATAGCAGCTGTACTTCAGCCTGGCCCTGGCTGAAATGATCTCCAGGCTCTACCTGGGTTTTGGGAGACAAATACTGACAGGCTCCAATGGGTAGGGCTTATCCACCACCACCAGTCGGCTCCAGCCCGTCGGTGAGAGTTGCAGTATGACTGTGTTTTGTGAAGACTGTTGTTGACCAAGGATGAGTGTCACCCACAATGCCTGCAATGTTTTGTTGCTCTGGAAACATATATGACTGTTATTTGAAAACATCTGTGAGATGTATGGGAACGCCAAGGTGATTTGGGTGAAAGATGGCAATGGAATGGAAAAAGGCGAGCTTAACTGTGCTTAAGAAAAATTATAGGTGAGGAGTATGATTCATTAGCAAAGTGCAACACCTTGCAGAATTTAAAAATAATTAACTTTTGAAGTTCTTCTTGAAGCAGCTGATGCTTGTCAGATGGGGAAAAGAGGAGGGAAGTTATAAAGAAGATGATGGGGAGGTACTAGTTACTGTTATTTCCTTAATTTGAGATCTATGCTGGAACCTCCCTGATACATAAAAGAAAGCTTTTGGGTTTTTTCTTCAACTTACTTACAGTTTCATTGTACAAGAGGAAAAATAAAGTCTCAAGGTTTTGAAAAGCCACAGTGGTTTAACTGTAGCTTCACCTTAAAACTGCTTTGTTTGATCAGTAGAAAATCCCTGCATGAACTCTCTTATTTATCTTAAAAAGTAATGAACTCTTCAGTTACTGCAAAACTGAAAATCAAACTGGCTTGAACCAGTTTAACTTGAGTTGGTTCAAAACCTAATTTAAGGCTTGATTAAATGGTGTTAATGCAAAGTTAAATAAACTAAATGCCAGTAAAGGCTATTTTAGGAATGGCCACTCCTGCTGAAAAAAAAAAGGGGTTTAAAACAAACTTATTTAATTTACTTTAAAAGTTAGTAAGATAAACTATTCTAAGTGTTTCTGTGCAGAGAAGGTTGCAGAAATATGAGAATGGATTCTTTCGAAAATTGCTGCTTAACATGGGTACATGAGTGAAGTTCAGAAACAGAAAGTGATAAAGCCTTGTGGGTTTTTTTGTGTGTTTGTTTGTTTGTTTGTTTGTTTGTTTTTTTTGGTTTTGGTTTTTTTTTTTTGTTCATTGTTTGTTTGTTTGTTTGTTTTTTTAATCAAAATAGGATGCTTTTCCCTCTTACCCCTTAGGGAAGTAAAAAATACATTTTTGCCTACATTCACTCAATTTTCTCGCCACTGCTGCTCCAGTTGCAGCTCCAGCAATGGGAACACTGCCCGTGATACAGCCGTGCCAGCAGAGACAAGCTGGGCTGGATCCGAGAGCCTGAACAGGGTGGTGGAACCCAGCAAACAACCTGGCTTCGAAACAGGCACTCCGGTAGCGTCAGCAGTTTTGCAACACGAGCCATTTTGCAGACGTGTTCTTCACAGAGGAGCACTTAAGGTATTTTGCAGGAACCTGATGACAACAAAACCCCCTCGAAGGATTATCACACAGTGAAACCCAGCGGAGACTGCAGACGTCCCTATGTCAAAGGGGAAATGCAGCTACCAAGGAGATGTCCGTGCATAGGCGGCCTCTGCCCTCTAGTGTATACAGCAGAACTCTCCTATAGGTTGTGGAGGAGGCAACCTCCCTGAAACGCAGCGGGGAAGGATTTATTTGAATATTAATGTATAACTGACATTCCTTACCCACGTCCTCCCCACGAGGACTGCCAGCAGAGGGCCCAAGTAAATTATGCAGGTTCATCTGCACTGTTATGGGGAACGTCCTGTTTTGTCTGTCATGTGCATTTTTAAAAGACGTTAAGCACAGATTTTCCTTTTTCCCAGGACTGACCTCATTTCAGTTAAAGTCATTATTGATTTATCATTGACTTCAGGCAGAGCAGAGCAGTGTTAACTCACAGGTTTCCGAGTCACATGAACAGGTCTGCTGACTTACTGGAGCCTGGGATTGTCTGAAGGCTTTGTCCCAAGATCTGGAAAGCCAAAGAGATACCTACAACCTTAAAGGCGTAACACTACTTTTCAGGCTGGCGCATTTGTCTCCTGAAGAGATATCAGATTCTTTAGCAAAACTGTGCAAAACATGGACATGTGGAGGCAGGAGAAACTGTCACCATGAGAGAGTGGTCCGGAGGGCACCACGACAGCAGCTCTGCGCCTCTCCCAGACGGGCGCAGGGCACTCCCACGGCACAGTCCTGCTCCTGCTTGAAGGACCTGCGCTTAAAAGCAAGACTTTGGTGGCACTGCGCTGACTTGGATGCATGGCTGATCGCTTTGCGGCTGCACGCTTAACCCGATGTGATTCCTGTTCCCCTCCCACCACCTTGGTCTGTTTGATTTGGGTCTTGTGTTCAGCACATTTCTACAGACGCTAGAGAGCAGTCATCTCCACAGCTCTGTGATGCTGTAGACCTTGGAATGAATGGACCAGGAGATGATCTCAGGTCAACGCACACAGAAGTGCGACACCAGTATATGATACCCGTCCACAGGTGGCACTCGGTCACGAGCCCTGGCTGCATGCTAAGTAATCTTACAAATGAGCAGATTTCCTACACTTATGAGAAAAATGTTTACTTTGGTATTCAATAACGACCTTTCCTTGAGGCACTGCAGATTTACAGAGTGGAATAAACTGCGCAAGACCCTTAGAAAGTACTGTCTGTTCTAGCATAAAACCTCAGATATGTCGGGCCTGACCCTATTCATATCTCCTGTGTAAGGATAAGAGGTTTTAATGTTATTTGGACAGATGGTGTTGCATCTGTTTTCATTTGAAAGCCAAAGGACCATCTCAGTGTCTGAATTTGTGTCAGTAGCCCTATTTCCGGGTATCATTTATACCTTCAGAAATGAAACAGTCACAATTCCTTGGATATATTTTGAGGATTCTAACAGTTTATGACCAAAAACTCCCTGAGATCTTCTACTGTAAATGTCTAAGTACTAAAATGGAGCATATTAGGGCAATCCCACAGAATGTCCCTATGTACTTCAGAAAAACCACCAGCCCGGCAATAATTGCTTCTGGTGAGAGACCCTGATCTCCCAAGTCAAAAATCTGCGATGCAGCTTGTCACATGATTTTCCTAGGACTAGCCATAGTTTACATTATCTGTGAGAGATCCTTAAAGGAAATTACTTCACAGATCTCTTTAAAAAGAAAAAAGCAGAAATATTTTTGATGGCCATATGAACGCAGTACGGGGCTTTGCTCAAAGAGCCTTTTAATTCGCTCTCAGGTCAGATGCTTCTCATGTGATGCAGCCAGGAAAAAAACATGTGAAGGGACATTCTGACGGAAAGCCGTATGGTAACTCTCAAGGAAGGAGACACTGAAGCAACTATTTGTCTTCCTGTTACCCACTTCAGGGTACAGAAGAAGAACTTTAGTTAAACTAGAGTTAAACTAGATTTTTGCCTATGAAAACTACAAAGGTGGCAGGCAGAATACACATTCTCAGAAAGACAGCTGGGTTTGACATGCCCACGGCTCCAGGGCCATCAGTTCTGCTTTCATGAAGGCTGCAGGACATGTAATTTTTCCGAAAACCCTTTGCTAGGTTGCACCAGACCTAGTTTGACATACCCACGGCTCCAGGGCCATCAGTTCTTCTGCTTTCATGAAGGCTGCAGGACATGTAATTTTTCCGAAAACCCTTTGCTAGGTTGCACCAGACCTACACCTCTTTGCAATTGTTCAACAGGATGAGAGCAAAAGGGAGGATGCAGTGAGAATTTGGAAAGAAGCGAGGAATTTGTTTCTCAGCTTCAGGCCAGAGACCTGTATAGACACCTGTGTAGTTCATGTTAATGTAATCTTCTTGCAGAGCCCTTCATACTCAAGAGCAACATTTTTAAGAGAGAAAAAACCCTGCAAGTTTAGCTTCTAAAGCTGCTGAGAGAGGCCAACTGGGCTTATAAAACCAGTTCCCATCCCTTCAGCCCCTAGAAGAAGCAGCCTAAGAACAATTTACCTATTGCCTGCTCAATCTATGGCAGGTCAGGGGTTTCACTGGAATGTGCTCCAGTTCTGGGCTCCCCAGTCCAAGAAAGATGAGGAACTACTGGAGAGAGCCCAGCGGAGGCTACAAAGATGATGGGGGGACTGGAGTGTCTCTCCCATGGGGACAGGCTGAGGGAGCTGGGGCTGTTCAGCCTGAGGGAGAGAAGACTGAGAGGGGACCTCATCAATGCTTATAAATATTTTAGGGACAAGTGTCAGGAGGATGGGGCCAGACTCTTTCAGTAGTGCCCAGTGACAGGACAAGGGGCAACGGGCACAAACTGGAACATGGAAAATTCCATATAAACATGAGGAAAATCTCCTTTCCTGTGCGGGTGACTGAGCATGGGCACAGGCTGCCCAGAGAGGCTGTGGGGTCTCTTGCTCTGGAGATTTCAAAACCTGCCTGTACATGGTCCTGTGCAACCTGCTCTAGATGTTCTCCAGAGGTCCTTTCCAACCTCTACCATTCTGAGATTATGTGCTTGTTGCTGGCTCGGCGATAACTCTGGGCAGGCTCTGGCACACTGACAGCGAGCTAAAGAGCAGGGCAGTTCAGACTGTCAGTGCTTTGACTTTGAAGATGTAAAATGTTGTAATATTTTTTACTATTGTTCCAAATTTGTGTCAAGATATGTAAGAGCCACATAAAAGGAAAGGGGTGTAAAACTACTGTCAGGTGTGAGAAATCTGAGTGCAACCAAAATTGCTCCTTCTCCTAATATTAAACAAACTTGACAAGCAGCTGAGCATACAATGTACTAAGGATTCAATTAATCAGAAAAATTCCCATTTTAAAAAAACAAAAAACAAAAACAAAAAACAAAAAAACAAACTTCCGGCTGGATCAAGTGTCCAGCAAAAAGGTACTCAACAGCTCAGCACAAAGACCAACGACAGACACAGTCTTTGAGGGGAAACCTGTTACAAAGAGCTCTGGTACTCTGCTAGTGAAGAACACAGCCAAGCACACAGCTTACCAATTCTCCTAGGCTGACTTTACCTTACCAAAGGACAGCTGGTCATGCCTTGATAGGCAGCTCTCTGGGGCTCTGAAGACTTTTACATGTAACTTTTCTGTGTGCAAAGTGGCTCAAAATAAGGATTACAGGTATAAAGAAGGTGTATCACTTGTCACCAATATTGTGCAGGAAATTCAGGGAAAGGAATGTGTCAGCCAACTTTGATTTGGAATCTGCAAAAAGTTCCGTTTTCTCCAGTGATACATAGTGGAGCAGTTCCCTTACTGTACCTTGTCTCTCCTTCGTTGCCATTTTACCCTTCATTCTTTTTATATGCAAGATCATCACAGATAGCACAAAGCAAAGAGGAACACGAAGCTTGGCTGCAAATACTCCCTGTGTCTGTGCCTGAGCTTCTTTCTCAGTGCGAAGAGCAGCAGAGGGAATTTATCATGACTCCAGTTCGTGTCTCCGCCCCCACAGATAACAACCAACCGCTACAGAGCTGGCAGAATCTTAATTTCACTTAGCTGCTGCTTGATAAAGCAATGGGAACAACAAAGGCACAGAAGTGGTTTGTGTGCTGATCAAAGAATAGTTCCATCTGTCTACAAGATTATCTTGCTTACTAGCACACTAGATTTTTTTTTTTTTTAAATTGTCAACACAAACTTCTCATACTCGTAGCAAATAATGTGAAAAGGTTTGTAATTTTCCTTTATTCACCCCTCTGATCTATAAACTGAGCAGAGGCCAGACACAACTCCAACAGAACCATTCTTTGGCCATTTCCTCTGGTTTCTGTTTACTCCTCCGTGCTTCCCCCTTACCTTTCCGTTTCAGTCAGGCCCTGCACACTTGCACAGCTTTCCCATTTACTGAAGGCCGCTGATAAGCATTTAAATGCCTTAAAACCGCCGGTGGCCCAGCTAGTGGCAGGGGGTGTAAAAACCCCAGATACGGGGGTGAAATGGCAGGGTCTGTAAAAACTCGAGTTACGGGTGTAAAGGCAGGCGCTTTCCATTAGTCTGAAATTCCCTTGCACCGGCATTATGAACTCCAGGCGCTGCAGCCACGAGGGGAAGCTGGCGGTGCCTCACCAGACGGCTCGCTCCCGTTAGCTGTACACCCGGCG
>KL267175.1:7869-24233 GCA_000699545.1 Podiceps cristatus
GGAGTGTGCCAGTTGTTTAACAAAATCAAAAGTTTTTTTTTTAAAAAAAAAAAAAAAAGAAAGAAAGAAAAAAGAAAGAGATGAATAGGAAAAGGAAGAAAAGATAAAGCTAAGACTGTCTGTAACAGTTTGGAAGAAAACACCACTGGGAGGAAACTGAACATTTTCTGAGGTGTAGCAGAGAAGGTGTCAGAGATGGTGGTTAATTTAGATAGAAGTGCCCTTTGTGGTGTCTGTGGAAAGACCTGTGAGAGAGTGCCAGATCCTAGCACTGAACAGCCAGAGAGCTCTGTAGCAGTAGATACCGCATTGGATAAAAAGTATTTTTCCAGGGCAGAATCGAAGTAGCATGTGAATCCTCCCCAGCCCGTGTTTTTACCAATTCTGTGCATTTGACCAATTTGGGAGCTATAATAAGTAAGTAGATGGGGGCAGATAATTGGGCAGTACTGCAGTCACTGTGAGATAGGGTTTCTAGGATTGCCCGTAGCTGCAATAACACATAAATTATATTGGTCTGTATAATACAATGATAAAGATCTGCATGATGAGCAACACCCATTATGGAACCTTAGTTTCTTCTGGCGTCTTTGGCTCTTTGCTGAGCAACACCAAACTGGTTTAACTCATCTGGCATAAGTAGGCACTAGGTGTTACCATGTTGCTTTTTAAGGATGAAGGGCAACATGATGAAGATTTAGTTGACCTCCTGAATAACACAGGCTGGGTCATGTTGCCTGGGGTTCTGGCAGTTTCCAAAATAGTGTGTAGTTAAACTGCAGCAGCATTTTTGTATAGACATCTGTTCCACCTCCACATGTGAGACTCTGTGAAATAGCAAATATACTTCTTCCCCTGCTGTTCTTGTCCAACAGTTAATTGTTCTCCACTTTCTGCTGTCTTCTGTGAGTCCTGGTTTGAACTAGACTAGCTTGAGCTCCCTGCTACTAGATCTCATTAGGCCCTTGACCTGATGAAACTGAGAAAAGTCCTTTCTTGTAGCACAGGACTTTTTCTTCACACAGGCTGGCACTTCTCAACTTTCTCTTCAGTAAGCTGATCATCAGCCTTCTTTCTTCCCTGGTAAAAAGGGAAGCTCTCTGGCTGACAAGGTGTTTGTGTCTGTCCTCTGAGCCTTTTGCAATGTTTCACATCTTTTTTCTAGCTGCACAGCAGAGCATGAAGCAGCGTCCCCTTGGCATTTCCCTGACCTGATACTCAGAGGCACTCTTGCTTTTTCCATGTTGGTCCCAGCTCCATCCTGAGGCCTGTCAGGCAACATGCATGGTGCTGCTCTGCATAGCTCCACCACTACAGAGTGACCATGGTCAGACACAGGCTACCAAAAGCTGTTTCCATGCAGCCTAGGGGGTACTCCAAAACAAGTGATGGAAGCCTCTCTTGACTCTGCTTTGCCATGGGACTTTGCTACCAGGCAGGAAATCTTGCCATCTCTTGCACTCAGACCTGCAGCTCCTTCCGAGATCATGTCTTTTCCCTGATCTCCCAGTTCTGCAAGGCTTTGGAGCTGTCATTCAGGGGTGGAGAGACCCTCAGCGTTGGGTGGCATACTGTGAGAACACAACAAAAACAGCTTTGACATTTTTACTGCATCAACAGCTGGTGGGTGTTTGCTTGGTGTGACTGTATCATCACATATGGCTCAAATCAACAGGCACAAAGAAATTTTCAAGCCAGGCTGTCCAGTGGTAGGACGTGGCTGTGCTATGAGGCAGAGAGGAACCTCTTCTCCATTAACTCCAGGTCTTCTTTGCAATGCAGTGAACACACCTGGCAGTCACCTGGTTGAAACCATTCAAGCCCCCTTGAGCACTTGGTTCAATGAAACCACCAGAAGCTTTAAAGTTTGAGCAAGCCGCCTGAATTCTTTGTCAGGTTTTCAAGCTCAGATGCCATAGGAGGTCTGAATAATGCCTGGAAAGATCAAAGTCCTCAGTTGTTCCATTCACTCTGTCTCATGGGGAACCATGAGGGTAAACTCCCAGGAGGTACCCAGGACCCTGTGTGGTGGCCTGGACCAAGCAGAAATTACTTTAATCAGGAATTATTAACAAACTATATAAATTTGTAGTCTAACAGGAAAATAGAACAGAAGGGATGAATATTCTCTGAAAAATACTAAATAGCTGTCTTAAGTCACTGCATTTTTTTATTATAACTAAAATTCTTGCATCATAATTTTAATACCTGAAATCGATAATAAGAAATGGGATTATAAAGAAACATTGCTATGATGTTAAATACTTTATTGGCATATTGAAATCATTTGCAATCCAGTAATCATACCTCTAACACTGGTTATTGCAAACTATAATTTGAGAAAGTTAGATTGTGAATCATAATTCAATGCAGTGCTTGACATTTATTCTATTATGCATAAAGATAATAGGCATAACAATTTATTTACCTGTGGCAGAAAGCCTACTCATTTTGATTGGGAATATTTCATTTTGCTGTCTTTTATGGAACAATTAGAGGATAATTCTGCTCTTGCTTACCCTTGAACAAATAAGGCTAATTCCACCAAAGGTATGGGCTCATTTGCATTTTTGTGCCATAGATCAGAATATTGTCTATTGAACTTTCCTCTTCACATGGCTGTCCTGCTCACCAAGCTTTATATAAGCTACGAATAAGCTTTCATCTTAATAATAGATTAGTTTTGGCTCCTTGCTGCACTCATGTAGAAAAGCTGCAGTTTGTTCAGCCCTTGGCACAATCTCACCCCCTTAAAATTAACATGCAGTTATCAAAATGACTGAATTTTAATCAATTGCATTTCTGCAGATTGTCTGATATTTTAAGCTGGCGGAGATCTAGAAACTCAAAAATCACAGTCAATACTTTTTAATGCCTTGGATGTTGAAATAAGCTAGTGATCAGTGTGTGACTTTCAGAATGACATCTTTTCAAAGTTTACCATATTTTTGTTATGAACAGGATTATTGTTTGCTTTCTTACTTGGCTAATTCATCTTTTTTCATTATTTTGAAAGCTGAAGAACTGAGACTTGTCATAGCTAGAATCTTAGCTACCTTTACCTGATTAAACATTTTCCAATTTTTCATGTATCCAAGTGTATCTGTGACATAAGTTTGTTGGGAGAGTGGAGGAAGACAAAAGAGTTAATATATATTCTTCTTCTCTTGATAAATAAACCGCCTAGAAAAAAAAACTGCAAGAAAACTGTCATTCTGGTTTTGAATTTATCCTCTAAAACATTGTATAATCCAATTGTTTTTCAACAGCAGTCATCAGAAATTCAACTTTTGTAACAATAAAGGGGGAACATTTTTTATATGCAAAACAACCTTCTGCAGAGTGCTTCTAAAATGAAATCAATACTACATATGTACAGTGTTCTTATTTTTATGACTATTCAGATTAGGTGAATAAAAGATGTCAGGTTTTTTAAATATAAATATTTGGTTGTGACTCCTGTATAGAACATGGTCTCAGAATAGTGCTTTCTTGGGTTGGCTTTTACCTCTATTAAATAGTTTATGGACTTCTTTTTACCTCCAGTTTCTCTTATTGAATATGAAATGTCAGAAAAATGTCTTGAGTTTTTCTCCCAAAGAAAGAAAATGAAATTGTCTTTACCCATTAAAGTGGAAAAATAATTTCCATAAACAGAGACAATGACCTTGAAAAGTGAGATACCTCAATTTTTGAAGTAGCTTATTTAAGCAAGCCTACTGGCACATAAGTTTTCTATCCATCTTCAAAAAAACTGAGATGTTTTTAGTGCTGTCTGGAGGTGCTTTCCATGAGCATGGCATTCAGACTTGGTGAGACCAGGGAACACTGTGAGTCTGCTTTGCTGTGTTACTGTTAATGTGTCCTTGAAACAGGGAACAATATTCATCACCGTGGTAGTCTGTTATTTTGGGAATGCTTATTCAGCTTTACAAAAATCTTTCTAGAGGTTAAAAGAAATGTTGGTGGAATGTTAGATTACTGGATCCATTAACAAGGAAGGGAATTCAGGTCCCCTCTGGTTGTCTAAGCTCCAGCTGACTGTAGGGTAATTACATTTAAGCCAACAATGGTAAATGACTTAGAGACTGCCTAGTGAAATGGCAGAATGTTTTTCCTTGTCTGCTGATCCTTGCAGTCCCTCCAGCTGAGACAGGAGATAACTCTGATTTGCTTTACCAACACCTGAGTGCATTACCTGGAGCCTATGACCTAGGAGGTTCCTGAATTCTTTGTGCTGGAAGGACAGTCCATGGTCTGAAAAGTTCTTATCCTTCTCTTAGATGCATGCTGTTGTCCAGGGCAGTCCCCTCCATCATATGCACAGAGAAGACTTGGAGTTATTATCCAAAAGCATTTAGAATCTTCATCAATACCTTGATCTGTGCAAAACCTCTCCTCACCAAAAAAAAAAAAAAAAAAAAAAAAAAAAAGAAAAAAAAAATTTTGGCCCCTGAGACACCCCCCAAAAAAAAAAAAAAAAAAAAAAAAGGCAATAAGCTAGTTGGCACCTGAGACAATTGACGCTCATTTATGTGTGTGTTTTTCTCATCACCTCAAGATGTTTGTGTTCATTGAGTGTTCTCAAGCTTATGTTTAGACTGTAGTTTCCCAGGTGCATACAGTGCCATTTTTGTTCCCTCTTCATTCCACAAATGGTATTTTGATATGATTTATTTTTGGTACTTCGATAGGAACAGTAATATAGTGAATAATGCACAAGCTAGTGAGAACCTCTGTTAATCTGACAAATTAATGGGCCATTTTTTTATTAAAATGGTTGCATCCAAGCATTTTCCTTCTGAGAAGGGAAGAAAATATTTGTATGGGCAAAGCATAAAGGTGAAACATGGCTGATATTGTACCTGTCTGTAGTGAATCCGTAAGTAGTTGAAACTTGGTGCAAAGCAAAATGGCTCAGCCCTGTTCTAGTAGGAGCAAATACTGTGCAACTAGAGCATAACAGCTCATCTATACAAAATTTGCAAAACAAAAGACAGTCACTGGTAGGTTTGTCATATTGGAAAGGACTAAAGGGTGAATCTCAAAGCAGAACCTGATAATGTTTCAAAGAAGACCAGAGCAAGTGAATGTATTTTTCATTTGTGTTTGGCTTGTGTTTCATTTAACTTAACAACTTGTCTACAGAACCAATTGTAAAAATACCTGATGTGAAATCCATTTTCACCTGTTAAACAAGAAAAAAAGTCAATTTGACTAGAAGGAGTAATAATCTACTGAGGGAATGTAACATGTACCAAGAGCAAGTTTTTCTTGAAGATGTTAAATGTGTAGAGTCCACAGGCTGTGAAATAATCCATTCAGTCCAAGTATTGCCCCAAGAAATCAGTTTTTTTTGTGGAGTCAATGACAGGCTAGTGACACATGGCATTATGTAGAGAGTTTTGATAGGTAGAAAGGATTATGTTCAAACAGAAAATCTTATCCTTTGATAAACTGTGGCTGCACATCTGATGTTGTTGTCAAGACTGACCTCAAAAGGCCTTGGCTGGCTACTGAATTGCAGTATAATAATCCTTGTATTTGCAGATGTGTTCTTCATAGTTACACTACGGGTAGGGCAGAACCAACAAAAGAAGCTGAAGTTCAGGGAAATGAAGGCACAGTCTTAATGTAGACACCATGAAATCCAACCGAGGTATTGGCTAGCTGGCCAAGAAATGAAAAAGATCTTGAATTGTGCCTCAGCTTCTAGCAAGTTAGCTGATGGCTCTTGAAAGGTCACAGTCTTCATCTGTCAGAAGACTTGAAACCTGAAATGCTTAAGGGCATCCATCACAGTCCCTGAGAAACAGAAAACAGCAGGGGAGAACCAAAGGTAGTCAGGTCTGTAGGAACAGAGGTAGTGCTGAGTGGAAATCATATAATGTGTAGAAGAGAATCACCTGAAAAGCAAACCTGTTAAATGATTTCCTTCCAGCCTCAGAGACTTAATCTCCTATTTAAAGCAACTGAATAAATTCAAACTGTTTATTCATAAAAGACAAGACATTAGAACTTGGATGCGGACAAGGTACACAGGACTTGGAGATAAAAAAGAAGGAGTAGCTGCAGGGCAGGACACCAAGACTGCAGTTGTTGGACATCCAGCAGTTTGCCTGCATGGATGCTAATCTCACACCCACCTTGTTCCCCAGACATTGCTGAGAATGGCAGCCCCTGTCTTCAGGCAGATGGGAATGAACTTGCAGGAGAACCTTACCACCAGACAGAAAGTTTTATTAAAAAGAACATACGGTTTTTACAGTGTGTTAAAAAAGGTGGTTACTGTGGAATAACTTGAAGGCTTGAGTTCAGAAATGTAGTTGAAGGTGCAACCTTAAGTCAGAAAGGATATTCCTGAAAACCTGTGTTTGCCCTAAACAGGCTATACTCCCTCCTCAAAAGTTTGGAAAAAAGAATTTTCCCTTTTTTTTTTTTTTTTTTTTTTTTACCAAGATTATCAGTATCTCACAGTGTATCTTTTAAAGTCTGCAGCCAGTGTTGTCAACAGAAGTTGACACCTTGTAGACATTTGACATCAAGCTGTCTTTCACAGCAATGTGATGTTGGACCTCTCTGTGGTGTGGTAGGTCACCCTTACAAGTTGTGGCCCCTATCTATCCATGTATGTGGCCCTCACAGCACTAACAACTTTTGCTGGGATTCCTGGGGAATAGAAAATGACTCACTTTCCAATCAAACTATTGGTCAGATGCCTTAGAAAACTGAGATGGCCCCGGTACTGCACTTTTCTTCCCTGATGGCTCCAGTGCCATCATTGGATGTCTCCAATGCCAAAAGTGTCTGGTCATGGTCTTGAATACAGTCTGCTGTCATCTTGATAGAAGTACTGCTGTGTTATATGACATGATCTTTTCCTTGTTAGAGAGCTCGTAACTATATATACCTTTGTAGCAGATGCAGTAAGAAGTGAAGCTGTACGTTTAAAGTCCAACTTCTTTTGTCTTTTCTTCCAATGTATTTACTATAATACACAATAATACTATTTGTGAGTTACCAGATTTTGATTACATAGCTTTAGTCTGTTCCTTCTGATGAACCATCCGCATTTAGTTCTTTGTAGGCCCGATTAAAGTAATTGTGACTAGACATGAGATTTATTAGCACATGTTTACCTATGTAAACTGTTTCAGTTGTAGAAGGACAACCAAAATATACTTGATAAAATACATACAGGACCAGATGAACTTAATCATGTCTACTAACATTTTCACAGCTACACAGGCTTCAGGGTGGATGTTTGTGTGTATTAGCAGAACAAGAGTGAGTATAGAAACAAACAGGTGGTTTGCTTCCAGTGTAGGTTACTCCTTAAGTACTACTGAGACAGCATTTGTGGACATCTGTTCCACTAAAGTTAGCTGGTAAAAAAGGCTACAAGGGAGATGTAGCTAACTACAGATGACAACAAAAGAAATTAAGAAAAAGATGCCATAAAAGAAGAAATTAGTAAAAAAAATAGTAAGAAGTCTATTTTAACCAACCCACTATTTTTAGTGTGGCATCTGCATGCTATACAAGTGCAGCAAGTACAGTGGATTCCTCTGCCATTTCCTCCTTTTGTTAGTTCCATTTCAATGTGATAATTCTTTATACATATTTAGGAATGCTCTGTGGGGACAATTTGCAAAGCTAAGGGGACAATTACAGGCTTGCTTTTCATTTATTTTGGGGGAATTTGTTACAGGTCCTGAAAATCTCAGCCTGGTATGTGAATATTGATTTCATTCAAGTACTTAAAAATACTCCTGCAGTTCTTTCACCAGTGGGTAAAATTATAAGGTAAATTTAGAATACACCCCCCCTCCCCAAGCACTTTGCAGTGATCTGATGGGAATAACTCAAGTAGTACAAATAACATCACCCTGTCCAAATGCAAACACTTCTTCCTATTCTTAGTTTTCTTAGCAATAATTGATTAAAGGAAAAATTTTGATGGTTTCCACTGTTTGACAATGGAGTTGTTCCCCTTGCTGAGCCCTTCTTAGATGATGTTTAAATTACCAAGAGGTTTTGAAGCTCAGAGCAAGAGTAGCTATAACCTATAATGAACCTTGCTTTAATCCATGCTTGCAAAGATTTGCAGAATGTTTGACTTTGAAATCTATGTAGAATAAAATGCTTGGCTTTGGAAACAAAGCTGTAACAGATAGTCTGGTTGCATTTTCTGTTGTTTGTCTCTGATTTGTTGTTGTTTTTAATGAGTAGAGAATGCCATGCCTTTGGAGGTGTGGGTTTCCTCAGAACTATTAGCCTGACATAGTCCATTTATTTATTAATTATACTTCTATACTTTATCAGAAGTTATGATCTCTCCAGGATTTAAGCGTCTGCTTTATGTACTGGATTAGCTCCTGGACCTCATTGAGATGGGATGAGTGCCGAGTCTGTGTTTTTGTTTTTACACGTAACTCCTGTTTGAGAAAAAGATTAGCTTCTAGCATACAACTGGGGGTATTGCTATAAGAGTAATTTTGCCTTAGTACTCTCTCAGCCCAGCAAAACTGAATCAACCTGTTCAATATTTAATAATTCAGGTGAAAAGCAGATGGGAATTCACCTGTAATTCATGTTAAACAAGATGTTGTGACAACTCTCTATATCCAAAGAATAATCAAGGCCTGATATTGCCTCAACACTTGCTACTGTTCCAAGTCTGCTCTTTGAAGACAGCAGGCTGAATTGGCACCTGAGAAAGTAACTCTACTTTATTTGGTTGCATTAGAGGGTCAAAATTACTGCTGCACCCAGCTAAGGTCATGGCAGAACCAAGTAGCTGGGGTCACAAATCTTCCTTCCATGCTCTACCAGTTCAATAATCCCCAGAGGCTGTGAAGTCTAATACTATTTCCAGATGGTCTGCTCTGGTGAAAATGCTAACCATGCTCTGCCCAGCAGCTTCAGCTGTGTTGGCAAAAAGCAAAGCTGTAGATCACATTTGCTCTGGGATTACATGGCAGATACCATGTGCTGCACAGTACAGGGCCCTGGTATATTCTGCCTTCCTCAGGACACCATGTAGCTTTGAGTTGAATGACAAGAGTCAAGATGTTGAAGGTGAGAACAAAGAGTACACGTTGCCCTGCTTGTCTTTATGTGTTACTTGGGGTGCAAGAGATGGGGACACTTAAATATCCATTCTGTGTCATTTGTGCTGGAGTTGACCCTGTGCCCTACAGACCTCTTATTTGGCCAGCAACCACCTAACTGAAGGCTAGACCCTTTGCTGAAGCATCTACATTGGTAGTGCAGCTGCCCTAGGCTTACACCATGGACAAAGAGAAGAGAAACTTCTCCAGAGAATTCCTCACCTCCACTGAGGTCTGAACTGCCCTCTGGAAATGGTAGTCTCTCTCTTTGGGCTATATTTAGAAAACTTAGGACAGCTAGGCTCTTAAAATAAGTTTTTCAGCTAACTGCGTAAGAATAGGTAGGATGAAGCTAAGGTGGATATTTCTTTACCATATGGAATAAAAATTGCACACATCTTGCACTGCACTTCATTTGCACACACTTCTCTTTCTTCCACACCTCCAGTTCAGTCACCTCCAGAAATAGTAGAGATAGATACAATTAGCTGTCCTCAGAAGGATGTTTACTTGTAGAGGCCACTGCAGCAACAAAGTGCTGCTTTGCTTCTATCTCCCATCATATCTCCCAGCTACTGGGCTCCATATATTTTTAAGCTCTATCTCTGCTTTCTTCACTCATTTGCACTAAGAAAATAAAAGTGCATCATCTGTTTATTTGACATACCTTTCTGTAGGCTTTGATTATCCTGTGGAAGAGCTTGAACGGGTCTCCTACTGTCTTACAGCACTGTGTGGACTGGCTGAGGGACTCAGGGTGGTCTGGACTGCGGCTGACAAAAATCCCTATGGTGTCTCCATCCCAGGAAAGCATGTCTGGTCCATGGAAGGGTCTCAGTTTCTTACTTGAACCAGGAACTTATCTAGGAGAAACCAGTTCAATATCTCTGAGATAATGCATAGGGAAAACAATCTCCATATCACACTCAAGTGACTGAAGCCAAGTTGCTGGAGAGCAGACCAGAAGCTCCTCACGAGGAAGGCACAAAATAATGAGGAATGCAAAAAGCATGAGGAATACACAAATTGCGGAGTGAGGAAACCACAAAAGTAATTCATGCAGGAAGCAGGGGGGGATAGTGGCGTGAGTTACTTTAGGATAAATGTATTTTGCAGAGCAACAACTCTCTCTGTAGTCTGGTCAAAACACTTCTGGAGCAGGAAAGTCATGAGACTTATGTGAAAGGTAATTCAATTGGGACCAACAGTGGTGTAAATCTCCAAAATTAAGTATGCTTTGTGAGATGGATGCTAGCTTCATGTAACTTACACCAGCCTTGGACTTCTTGCCTGGAGGACAAGTTTCCCAGTGCGGGAAAAGGCCACATATAGCTCTATTGCTGCAGGTTTCTCACTGCCATGGCCTGCCTGCCTGTCAGAGTGGGGAGAAAAGAGCAGGTTGCAAGAGGAAGAATGCCTCCTCTAAAGTAATGGAAAGGTGACAGGAAAAATGATGGCAGTTGCCATGAGTGTATTTAAAATGTCTGATCAAAGGAAAAAAAAAATCAGTGAAACATTTAGTCTGCTTAGTTTACATGATGCTAGGCAAACAGAGTAATTATTGCAAGTAGTAGAACATGTAATTGTACACATGCTGCTCCCTGTTCACAGGATCACCAAAATAGTGGTAATGTTCATTAAAAGTGTTTTAAAAAGGAGAACTGCTTGGAAATGTTTCTCCCTGGTATGAGATTTTATGAAATAATGTTTTGATGTATAAAATGTTAAAGTTTTCAGTGATAAACTTTAAACTAAAATGTTTCTCCACAAAATTATTTTGTGTATTCATGCTTCCAAATCATTGTTTTAAATGGATTTAACTTCCATTTCTATATTTGATTTCTTTATTTATTTCAAAGTTTGAGTATACTTGTTTCTTTCTTTCCCCTTGTCTGTTCTTGCCATGGAAAGCAAAAAGATGTCTACTATAAGTTTTCTTTTATTCTTTTTTCCACTTGGGTTGTAGGGGAAAAAAATCTAAAAAGGAGAGATTGGAAGTAGAAATACCCAGTGTCTTGAAACCCTAGTATTGAAAGTCAGTAAGAATTAGATTTTTTTAAAAAAATGGGGGAAGAAAAATAAACTAACAAACCCCCTTCTGTTAAGCAGTACCCATGGAAAAGACACTCCTTTTCCTAATGTCCTGTAGCAGGACATCATCAACTTGTGGCAGGGTGGATTCAAGGAAAGGAATCCCTCCTATTTACCATCAGAGTGTGTTGACAGTTTGAGCTGAATTACTTCAGCTGGAGACAGAGTATCATAGCTTTCTGCAACACCCTGTACTGTTCTTTTCCATGGAGTAAATAAAATCATGAGAAACATACATATAAAAACAAACATAGAACTTTTCTGAGCACAGCCTGCTTCAAAGGCTTCTTCCCTCTCCCATGTACACCCCACACACACACTTCAGAGCTGTTCTCAAAGGGAGCTTATGAGACAACTTAATGCTTCCCTCAGAATCAGGACAAGTAGGATGTTACTTGGTTTACTTGTATATACCCATCTCCTTACCCTTCCATTTCAGACACATGCTTTGTGCTGCATTACCATTTCTTTTTTTCAAGCATTCCCAAAAGGCAGCTTTTTTAAATGATTTATTAGAGCACAAGTACATAAGCAAAAGATTAAACTGTGAATACATTCTACAATCAGTTGACAGTAGTTTGGCTGAACTGTCAATTAAACAAATTGCTTGAGTATGTTTCCAAATCTCTTAATTCTCCAGCAAATGAAGTAAAAAAAGCTCTGAAGGCCAGTGTTGCCCCACAGGGAGAGTTTAACATAGTGGAAAAAAAGTCACATTTAACCTTTGTTAAGGTAAAATCTTCACACAGGTTAGTAACTGGCTATTTTCCTGTCCATTATTTTCCCATTCCGCCTGTGCCTCTGCAGCTAGAACTACTCCTATCAGATCTTTGCATAGCATTAGATTAACATTTTCCAATTATGCAGTGCTTTATTCACCACTGCATCTCAAAGCCTTTTGCAGATGAGTCAGTTATGTGCTGGCAAGTGAACATCATACAAGCTCAGAGCAAGAACATCGTGTAAGACAGACAATTTTATTTCCTGTAGTTGTCACTTATCTTGCAGGAAACCCTTAAAGGTTCTCTTGAAACAGAAGAAACAGATGTGGAGTTTTTCAATTTCTCCTTCCACTTTCTGAGATAGCATCTGCCTCTTTCTTTCTTTCTCTTTCTAGTCCAAGGCTAGCTATGTGCCTGTCTCATCCAGCAATGTGACAGGGTCACACATGACCCTGTGTCATGTTGCTGGATAGATTTTTTCCTAAGTCAAAATGACCAGGAGGGAAAACAGGGAGTAAGAGGCCAGTATCATTTTAATATGTGACAAAGGCAGGCTTGTGGTTTTGGCAGGAGCTTAAATTAAATGAAAAGTCTAATTACATGAACCTCTAATGCCATATGGTACACTTCAGCTTAAGGTCCAAGTTGGTGAAAAAATATGGAAATCCTTCTTCTAATACCTCTGACTTCAGTTCAAGATACTGAGACTTTCAGAAGCATAGTGGTAGGCTTTTTCTTAGCACCTTCCTTTTTCCCTCAGTAGCCTTTATACTGATGTTTTACTTGTTTCTCATCACTGAGCAACAACATGGTGACCTGGATGCATCTGCATGTTGGGGCACTGGAAGGACTTCCTGGGCTGGAGCAGTTACCTGCTTGTCCTTTCTGCTTTCCTTTCCATCCTTCCAGCTTCTTCTCCCCTTTCAGTTCATGCAGAACATGCATTTCCCTCCTATGAGACTGCCTGGCAATAATGTTCCTAAGCCACTCCCTTTGGCAGCATGGGCATATGTCCTTTCCGGTCCAGCCTAGTGGACAGCAAGAGCCATTTTGAAAGCAGCTTCTTTGCATGATTTCTTGTGAAATCAGCTGAAGGTTAGAGATAAAAAAAAAAAAAAAAAAAAAAAAAAAGGGCAAAGACCCATTTCCAAAAGATTCAGAAGCTTAGGCTTAAAGGTAAGCTCTTTCAAATGAGCAAAGTTTTTGGCAGAGAAGCAGGAGTTGCTTACTTTAGCTAATGGCATTGCTATACTTCCTGATACCAAAAGACATGTACGAATTTGAGGAGCTGCGTATCAAGCAACTAGGATCATCTCTGTAGTGGTCAGTGCCTGCAGTACAGACAGAGCTTTCAGAAGCACTGACTGAAAACTTCTGAAAGTTTATGGGTGTACATGAAAAAGGGCACTTTTCGGTCCTCTGTTCCCCAGAGAGAAACTCCACCTCACCCTCCCCATGCCCAAGGATGGCAGCAATGTCATTAAATGTCCTGCCAACAAGAGGCTCAACTGTAAGGCTGAAACTGAGATGCTGTTCCTACATTTGATAGAAGGGCCCTATTCGATCAGTGAACATCATTTACAGCATACGTATGTGTATACAGAAAGGGAGGTTTTGTGTTTGAAAAAATAATTTGATACTTTTATAGGCCTGGTGTATACCATTGAGTAACACAGGTTTTCAGTTGTGGTGAGAAGTGTTCACAATGAACCCAGTCATTCTATACACTAGGGCTTTCAGTCAATGCTATACATAGGGTAGTCACTGCTGCCAAGCAGCAGCTAGTCTGGCATCTAAAAAACTCAGAAGTTAATCCCCCAAAATAAACCTCCCAAACTATTAGTAGTACAACAAGATGCCATTTTTTTTATCTTTAGTTTTTTTAGGGAGGGAACTAACCTCAAGGGATGGGAGTTTCAAAGCACAGATTGAGGAGAAAACTACTTGTCTGATACAGCCAGTGGGTTTATAATTTTTAGTGCCTGTATGAATACTCACACAAAAAGACAACCTTACTATAAATCTTCTAATAAGACCGTGAGAAAAGAAGCTTCCAAGTTTGAAACTTAATTTCTCTTGAATAATTTAACATTTCAGTTATAATCTTCCTAAAATATTATAGAATTTTATTTCCTGTTTACTTTGTAATCATAGTAGGGAAGAACATCATGGGGTTCAACAAGGCCAAGTGCAAGGTCCTGCACCTGGGTCGGGGTAACCCCCAGTATCAATACAGGCTGGGGGAGGAAAGGATCGAGAGCAGCCCTGCCGAGAGGGACTTGTGTGTACTGATGGACGAAAAGCTGGACGGGAGCTGGCAATGTGCACTGGCAGCCCAGAAGGCCAACCATACCCTGGGCCACACCAAGAGAAGCGTGGCCAGCAGGTCGAGGGAGGGGATTCTGCCCCTTTGCTCTGGTGAGACCCCACCTGCAGTGCTGCATCCAGCTCTGGAGCCCTCAGCACAAGGAAGACATGGAGCTGTTGGAGGGTGTCCAGAGGAGGCTACAAGAATGATTCAAGGGCTGGAGCACCTGATTGCGGCCTTTCAGTACTTGCAGGGGCCTATAGGAAAGACGGGGAAAATCTTTTCAGTAGGGACAACGGTGACAGGACAAGGGGTAATGGTTTTAAACTGAAACAGGGTAGGTTTAGGCTGGATATAAGGAAGAAATTCTTTACAATGAGGGGGGTGAAGCACTGGAACGGGTTGCCCAGAGAGGTGGTGGAGGCCCCATCCCTGGAAACATTCAAGCCCAGGTTGGACGGGGCTCTGAGCAACCTGATCTGGGTAATGGTGTCCCTGCTCACTGCAGGGGGCTTGGACTAGATGGGCTCTGGGGGTCCCTTCCAACCCAAAACATTCTATGATTCTATGATTCTATGATTCTATAATGTTTACAACACAGTTCTCTCAACTGTGTTGAGCTAAAAAATTCCTTCCAGTATACATTTGTCTTTGACTGCCATTTTAGGTTACTATAAGAACCAGTCAAAAATGAGGAGGGGAAGAATAACATCAAACCAAGTGGAAATATTTTTATTTAAGTAAAGATAAGGGAAAAAAATATTTTGAGTTTGTAGACTGCTGATTGCCTAGCATCTTCATATGAAACAGCACTGAAGTATTTGGTAAGTCTTAAGAAATTTGTATTTAATTTCCAGGCATGAAAATATCATTTAGCTCAAGTTATCGTTGATAGTAGAGCTCAGTCATTTAAAGGTGGAAGGGAGTATTATGTGAAGATTGTAACTGTCTTAGAAAAAAATCCTAAACATCGGTGGTTTTTTTTTTAAGTTAGACCGATAAAAAAGCCAAGAAGAGGAAGACAGGTCAGAAATGGAGTACAACCCCAGGTGACTCTCCAATTAGGCTTGAATTTAAAGCTACCCTGTGGAGTTTCTAATCGGAATATGTTTGGTTTCCCCTCTAATTGTAGTGACATGATTTGGAGCCCAAACCCAATTATTTTATTTTCTCATTCTGTTACTTCATCATTTATTTTCTCCCCAGGATGATATGCCTCATAGTCCCTAATGAAGCCAGCAGGAGCTGTGAGGGCAGATATTCAGATGATGTAAATTTTTCCCCATCATCCCATTACCCCTCATCAAAGAGTAGGCTCACTCCTGTCTGACCTTACACTTTTTCCAGCCAGAGACTACTTGATGTGACCTGACTCAGTTTAAATGTAGTTGATGTGTTTTTCCAAGATAGGCAGTTACTGTAACTTAACAGAATGGTTTCTAGAAGATAGTATCTCTGATGGACACCATGTTTGAGCTCAGAAGGACATTTGTACAAAATTAGATGAACTTTTTATGCTGTTAGTTGCTAAAGAAGCTTGGCAATTTTGATTCCTGAGGAAAAAAAGAAATGCACTGCCTAATTTCCCACCAAAATGGCAAAAGCATTTCCATGTAAGTCATGATCTCCCTCAAGCATTTTTGAACTGCAAAGTAAGCATTTGGGCATTGTTATTAACATAATCAACAAAATTACATTGCCTTCTAAAATTAGATTCTTCCAAAGCATACCCCTTCCCCAGAGTAGGGTACTGCAGTCTTCAGTTTAGTGATCCCAAGGCAGAATACGTGAAATTAAGAATGTGACTAATTAATGCAGTGACTTAAACACAGAGCAATAAATAAGCTGTGTCTTGACTCTCTACTTTCTACTTTTTATTGTGTTAGTCTATCTGTTTTATCCTTTCAAGCCTACTCACACTGTGTGTTTAAGAGTCAGGAGTATTTCAGAGTAAGAGGGATACCCCATAGTATTTATTTGTTGGTTCTTTTACTTTTTTTTTAATGTCATTTCAGGATGGTGTTTGATGTATGTCTTATCTGCCCTCTCTGAAGACAGGTTCACTCTACATCCATTTTTGGAGGTCTTGAGCTTATGCTAAGAGGTGTAGGCTGAGCTCCAGGGTAGGGA
>KL267175.1:24264-61770 GCA_000699545.1 Podiceps cristatus
GAGCTGAAGTGTTTTCTGCACCCTACCTTGAGACCTGCCTTTTTTATCTTTGGTTTTGTGCAGACTGGATCTAAACAAAGCTCAGCTGCTGCAACTTAGATCATCACCAGTTCTCTTGAGCTGATCTTTTCCTGAATCACAGTTCTGATGCTTTTGAGAGGGAATTACTCAGACTTTATCTATAGGTTCACTTTGCCTTAAACTTTGAAAGGTTTTTTGGTGGTGGTGGTGGGGTTTTTTTGGTTTGGTTTGGTTTTGTTACCTAGTTATAACAGAGTTGTGATCATATTTTGAGGAAAAGTAAATATGCTTAAAAAAAGAAAAATAATGTATGTGACACAAAAGAGAAAGGACATTGGAGTAGCATAAATCTTTAGCTATAATTATTTGCCTTCAGTAGGAGCAGCAGTTAATCAAGTGTTTCAGCTGTGGTGTATTAATGTGCAGGTGTTACCACATGAATTCCAGGCAAAGTCCTTTGTGTTTTCTCCTCAGTTGCTTGCATACTGTTTATTCAAAAAAGAGAGGGAAGGAAGAACCTAAGTTCAGCAGATGCTGCAAAGAAGTGAAAAGGTATGAACAAAAGGAGATTCAGCAGCAGCAGCCACAGTTGTACCACTGCTGCTAGACTTGATAAAAGCCTCCCCATATAAGCTGCTTGTGTCCAGGATTTTTATCTTAGCTGTAAATTTTACTGGATCAGGAACTATCATACCTCAGAGTTATGGTGGACTTATCCCCTCAATGCCCCACCATTTTTTTGGTTGGTTGATTGGTTGGCTGGTTAGGGTTTTTTAAGGAGAAAGGTATAGGCATAATAACATCAGCTTTGAAAAAATGCATTTTTAAAAATGCAGATGCTGCATATGTATGCAAATGTATAGTCTTTGAAAAGCCAGTTGATGGTTGTGAGGTGAGTGAGAGTTGCCTGGATCTGAGCTGTGAGGAGTAGCAGGCTGCAGCACAGATCTGGGCTGAGCCACAAAGTTGCTGAGGTTGAAAGAGACATCTTGAGACTGATCAGTCTAACATCCCTGCTGGGACTGGTTTTCTTTAATTTAGGTACCAGGCATTATCCATTCAATGGTGTCCTGCAACAAAAATACTCCTTAACAGCTTCTGGAAAACTTTGCTAAAGAATTAAAAGAAACAAGCAGATAACAAAGCCAGTTAAATAAAACATTTACACTCCTCACACTCCTGTGAAACTAACACCTTGCACCATGTAGGTAGTAGGGTTTTTTAGCCACTATTTGAAGTGTTATTTTTGTAGCTTGTTTTAGGGATGAAGTAGTGGAACAGGAAATCACATTCTCAGATGTTATTTGAAACTGCAAGAGGGAGAGAACACTCAGGACTTGACAGGACTGATGAGAAGAATCAGTAATTTACATTGAGATCTGAGTCAAAAAGTGTGTTGATTTTCAGTTCTCTTATATGTGACAGTCATGTTACAACCTTTCACAAAGACTAGCACCATGAACATCATCACTAATTCTGCCACACTTCGTCTATTGTGCAGGTAAATCTCTGCGCTCCTATGACCCAGGGTTGAAATTCCCATGGCTTAGCCTGTCAGGGAAGCTGAGTTCCCCAAGGCTGCCTGGGCAAGGTTATTTCCAGAAGGTTTATTCATCACAGTGAGTTTCTAGAACTCCTGAGGCCTTGAGTTGAAGGACTTTGGGAGTTAGTAATTACACCTTAATTATATGTGAAGCCAGTGCAGAGCAGGGACAAGCCTCAGTGCCATATTTTGATTTGCCAGATGTATTAAAACCAGGGCTTTTTCTTAGTGAATCATCCAAATGAATGTTAGCAAGGCCAACAGTATACATCTGTATTCAATTATTCAAAATTGCATATTGTGGACTGACATGATCTATGTTGAAATCAGAAAGAAAGCTTGAGACTGCATTCACTCATAATTTGACTTAAATCCTGTCTGAGCAGAAATGAAACTGAGGGTGTTCAGGTGCTGGCTGTTGAGAAATTGTTTTCTTAATGTTTCATATTTGTAAAGCCAAGTGATAAGTCTGTTTGAAGCCTTACTGAAGAAGCAAAGTACATTACATTGAAATGCTTTTATTTAAAAATTACATCAGAAACATGATGGATGAAAATCAATTTCCATCCAAAGCACAAATATGATCTGGGCACAGGATGGATTGAGAGTGGCCCTGAGGAGAAGGACTTGGGGTGTTGGTTGATGAGGAGCTCAACAGGACCCAGCAATGTCCGCTTGCAGCCCAGAAAGCCAACCATATCCTGGGCTGCATCAAGAGCAGCGTGGCCAGCAGGTTGAGGGAGGGGATTCTGTCCCTCTACTCTGCTCTCGTAGGACCCCACCTGCAGTGCTGCATCCAGCTCTGGAGCCCTCAACACAAGAAGGACACGGGCCTGTTGGAGCAAGTCCAGAGGAGAGCCACAAAGATGATCAGAGGGCACCTCAGAGGGCACCTCTCCTATGAAGACAGGCTGAGGGAGTTGGGGTTGTTCAGCCTTGACAAGGCTCCAGTGAGATCTAATTGCTTTTATTTTCCTCTTTTTCAAAAAACTGCTGTCAATATGTTTTGGGAGAAAAGCTTGACAATATGTATCTTAAGCTTAACAATAGTAACTGTAAACTCTTTATGCTCTAGGGAAGCAAAACAAATACATCCCACTATGTACTCCAGTGCCTTCAGATACTGTTCTCATTACTGTCCATGTCAGACTGCCTCGACAACCCTGAGCCAGAGAAGTTGAGACTGTCCCTGTACCTGGCCAAGGAGAGGGAAATCTGACTACAGCATGCAATACAGAGGCACAGCAACTTCTTAGAAGATGGGCAGGGTTGAAAGACACAGAAAGGACATTTGTTATGGTTAAACAGATCTGCCTGAGTTATATTTTAATTTAGTCAACTGATGGGGTGTTTGAAGCAAAGGCCTTGATGCGAAACAGAATCTCCCTATGCTCTCCTTCCCTGGGGATTTAAAAGGAGCCTGCTGCTGTTTTTTACCTTGAGTTTCCACCTCCTTGTACTGTTTCTAACATTTTTCCTTGTTCATCTCTTTTTCATACTCTTCTCGGATTTCTCAGATCCTCTCAGTGAGATGTTTGCTGTCAGTCATATCTTCTCATGTAGATCCTGCTACGTAGATGTCTTCTCAAGGTCTCTTGCTTATGTATCACTTTTCAGGCTCTATCATGTGTGTTATTCCACCAACAGCTTTAAAACAGGCTAGGTTAGGAAGCAAAGTTTTATTGTTGTCAGCAGCGACACTTTATGATGGAAAACAAGCTTCTAATTATCTATTAACTGATACTAAACCTTGGTAAACTTCACGGGTCATCCTCCTCAACGAAAGAGGCAAGAAATTAATCTCATGGCTTAGTCTTGGGAAATACGGTGTGATTCTGCAAGGTTGCTGTCTGTAGAAGCTCAAGATTTGGTTAGAACTAGTGTGTGAACCCCTGCTCACACTTGGCCATGTGCCATGTGTAAAATAGTGAAATGCCTGCACATGAGGCAGCAGGTAGCACGGATGAACTGGCAGATAACTGTAAAAAGCAGTCCCTGCCCTCTTCTACACCAGTCTTGCACAGTCTGTCTCTAAACTTTTCATACAGCCTTTCATATTGCAATATTTCTCAAACATGGGGTGGGGGGAGGGGTGGTGGGGAGCCAGACATTCCTGTTCATTTTTTGGAGAAAATCAAAACAAAACAAACTGAAACAAAATAAAACAAAGTGTATTAAAACCTTCCAATAGCAACCAAACTGCTATTGCCTATTACTGTGAGCACCTTGCACAAATAGATACAAAGAACCAGTTAAAAATGAATGCATTCAGCAGAATGAACAGGGAATGAAAGGATGTTTTTAACATTAATATAATCAGAATTAATTTTTATATTTAGAAAAAAAGAATAAATTCATCCTGGATGATGATGATGATAATAATAATATCATCACCATCATCATCTTGCAAACAGCTTAACAAAGCTTCTCTCCATCATCCTTGGGCTTCTGACATGATGGGTTTCTAAGGCAACTGCAGAGAATTCAGACTAGCAGAAACTGTGTGTAGAAATATTCTTCACTAATACAGAATGTTTATAACCAGCATATCTAGATTTTTACTTTATCATTGGCATAAATGATAGCTATCTAACCATAAATGATATCTATCTAACCATAAGAAAATTTACATGATACACTTTTATATCTGAAGAAGATTATTTCACTCAGCTGCTGAGGGCAGCAGGCAAGGAGGTGCCCTCAGATATATCCCAAACTGTGGTTGCTGGAGAGGTTGAGGAATGTACTGCAGAAAGTGGTGCAATGTATTGCAGAAAGTATACTGATAAGGTCTCTCCAAGTAGCCTTTTACATTTGCCACCACTGGAGACAAAATAGAGGACTACACAGTTGCTCTGATTCAGAATGTATTTTCTGTGTTACATATTTTCTTTGCTAATACTGTAAGGACTAAATTTGCACTTTGAGATCCTCAGCTGAAATGCTTGTTATTCTGATGGCAACAGTCACCAGATGGTAGTGTTAAAGTCTTATTTGGTATGCAAATATTTCATAGTCTTTCCAAGAATATTATATTTTTTGTGTGTGTTACCGGATTTTTTTGCTTTGTTTATGTGTAAACCACAGATATGAGCAAGAGTTTTTAAAATAGTGGGTTATATGCTAAGAAGCATTAGTAGCTGGTAGAGAGGTTCATTGCAGAGGAACTCACCTGTATGTGCTCTGTTCCACAATTGGGATGGATACAGATAAATACATCTTGTCATAAAACATCCCTTCTCCATATTTCTGACTTGCTCTCTTATACAGTAGACAGAACTACAAGAACTGCTAGTAGTGTGGCAATAGAAGGTAGTGGGTTTTTCCCCATGTGCAACCCCAGTCTGTGTGGTTTTCATATTGTATTTGTGATCTTGTGTTTCCAGTACCTGGGTTATAGTAGAAACTCCTTGCAGAACACATACTTCAGTTGTGTTTCCCCTTCTGCAGTGTGAGTGTGTCTCTGGGGAAAGAGCATGACAACAATTTAAACTGGCTGGATTCCTGAAGTTAAAGTCTTTGTGCCTCCAGCAGAGAAGGGAAGGGATCATCTCTCTGCCACTGCTGGCTCCTCACTTATATGCTGATATATACAGTTCTTCTCCTACAGCTGGATTACAGTAAATTCTTTATGATGTGCATAGGTACTTTAGCCATGCACTTAAAACATGGGGATTTCCTTAGTGTGCATTATTTGGACTATAGATTCTGAGTGTCAGAACAGTGCCATTTGGTATCTGCTCCTCTCCAATAGACAGAAGATGCTGGAGAAGAGAAGAAATTATGTAAGCCTGTTGCGAAATACTCTAATCAATGCAATCAATTTTTTCAAGTTCATTTTTTGTTAATGTTTTTATTCTGTACCAGTTGTGGCCGGTTCATTGGTTGTGATGGGTTCTGAGCAAACCCATTAAACACCCATGAGTTAGTGGCATTAGTGATTCTATACATGTTAATGGACAACATACATCAAAGTGTTTCAGCTTGCAGTCACCTTTTTTCCTGAAACGTAGCAGTGCTGGCTGTGGCAGAAAAGCATGGAGGTGCTTTGATCCAGGAAGGAGATCGTCATGAAGCCCTGTTGACTTGAAGGAGTTGCCATGGCAATGCTGCAGTCCCAGCTGTCTAGCTAGATCTCAAAAGGCTGTTTCTCAGTCCTACATGCTCTCAGGTTTTGGAAACACACATGCTAGCCCTGGTTTCCCTTCCAAGGCTGTAAAGCAAAAGTGTCTTTCTAGTGATAACTGAGTTGTCACAAAGGTACACTCTTTTTAGCTCTCAAGCCATTTATACTTATGTCAAAATGTCAACAAACCTTTGTATACCATCAGTGAAAAGACATAGTCCGGATAGGCTGCTGGGCTGTAAGGATGCTGAGCTATGAAAAAAAAAACCAGATTTAGGCAGATGGAATTTATCAGTGACCTTCAATCACTCTACATTTCAGAACTTCACACAAAAGCAGTGCACACAGGCTGACTAACAAGCCTCTGTTCCACTGAACGCTGTAAAAAAAAAAAAAAAAAAAAAAAAAGTACAAGCTGAAACACAGAGAGGAGAGGGAAGAAGACAGGGAGAGACTGAACATATGAGGCGGCTTAAAGATCTCTGCTTTTTATATCTTGAAAATCATCACCAGTGTTTTATGCACTGCATTTTGCCCAGGATTATAAATGTACTTTTACTGGAGTTACCTGGGATGTAATCTGGCTGAATCTGATCTTTGCAAAATCATTTTTGCCAGGAACACAGTATAGTTAGCAGGCCCTCTATCCTTTTGCTTAAACATCCTGGTGAGTGCTTAGGATTGCAAAGGATGGCTTGGCTTAGGAAGCATTCAGCTTATTTTTTTATTACAATAAGAATGCTCCAGGTAACTATTAACTTCTCTTTTATATTCCTTTTAGAAAGAGGCCAGAAGAACAGCAAAGAAAGTATACAGTACTGTAATTCAGTCACAATACACTTCTCTGCAGACACTTTGGAGTCAGGTGTTCACACTGATTTTGGGGTCAATACTTTGCTATGATAATCATATAGTCATTCCACAGCATTTTTGAAGTCTATGCATGACTAGATTCTGGATTTGCTGTAAGAGTTTGCAAATAGGAATGGAATAAGACAAGGTGACCTACCTCCTCCTGCTCTTTGTGAGCTGACTATTGCTGCCTCAGCACCAGGACAATTTTTTCACTAGAGCTGTGAATGGCTGGTCTGTAAATGAAAGAATCAATAACTATCTCTTAAAATAAAGTACACCTGGTCTTCTATCTCTCCTCTCACTCAGATCTGGCCACAGTACCTGTTTCACACTCAGCCTACCTGATGTCTTCAACCCCAGTTCCCACGTCCTTCTGCTATAAGGACATCCATGCAGATGTGTTTCCAATAGTCCATAGCAGGAAAGCATATGTTCTCGTTCATGTTACCTGGTGAGCTGTACACATATATAAAGAAACTTTTTGCCACTTGAAACTTACTGGCTTATAGCCTCCTTCCAGATTTCTCAAAATTAATGTAAAACGATAGGACTTCATCTGGAATTTTTCCTCACCTTTATATTTTGGGAGACTCTTTAAATCCCCAGAGATTCAGTTACAATTCAAATTTAGAAAGACACTGTGGTCTTTTTTGCCCTCACAAGGAAGGATTCTTTTGGATTTTAGTGTAAAACTCTTAACACAATATATTTAAGAGTTGCCAACAGAATGCAAGCTAGTCATTCTTACAGTAATTTCAACAAAAGTAGCTGACTGCATAGGAGAGCATGAAGATTTCAAAAAATATAGGAAGGAAAACTAAGAAACCTATTATACCCCTCACTCCCTCATATCAAGGGTGAAAGCAGTTCACAATGGAGATAATGTTAAAAAAGCCCCACATTCATGGCTTTGCCAGATAATATGTACACACCACACTGATATGACTCCACCTAGTTTATTTGCTGATGGTCTGGGGGACACATCAAGGTAGGACTTAATGTGGAAGGGGTTTTCCAGGTCCCAAGCAGGTTTTATAGGAGGTACACAGTTTTCAGTGCTGGAGCTAGTTCAAATCTTGCTCACCATCTGTGATAGCATCCTCCTCTGATGTAGTCCTATTCTTAACCAGCCTAGAGGAAAAACTAACAAAAGCAGATGACTGGAGAGTGTTGAAGAACTAGTGCAGATCCTGTCCACAATTTCCTAGAAAGGAGCATAGAGCTTGGAAGAAGCTGCAGTTATCGAAAACATTTACTAGTTTTGCAGGAATTCCATTGCACTTTAACTAGTAATGTGAATGTGATGCACTATGATTGTATAATAGTGTGGTCTAAAATTCTGACACATGTGGTAAAATCTGCCTTGTGTCTTTATCTGACATAAGAGGGAGAGAGCAGGGAAGAGAACCATAACTCATGGGAGAAATGTTGCTATGACAATTTACACCAGCTAAAAATATACTCATGAAAGCTTAAAAGCCAAGCTAGTAAAAGCAATATTCCCATTCCAGGACAAAACTGAACAGTTTATTCGAAGTTCAGACATGGGTAATTCTGTGGAAGGAACTTTGGTCTTGAGTTATGTCTCTACATTCCAAGAATTTAGTCTCTACAGTCTACATTAAACAACTAAAAATTTAAGTTGTATAGAAAACATAGGTTTTGTGCAGGTTTTGCATGTTACTGCCTTTGCATGTTTTTTTGAGCATGTAAAATGTGGTCTGTGTGCTGATCACTCCCAGGAACCAGCAATACAATGATGCTGCTCACAAAAGATGATCTTCAAGGGCTGTTGAAAGCCATGATGCGACTTTCTCAAATAGACAAGCAAAGATAGGGCTCTGCAAATCATTATGTTATGCCCAAACAAGAAATGTGCAGGAATAGTTTTCCAAATGTCTCTGTCAGTATTTTTACAGTAACATCATCTGCAAAGTGGGCTGGAGTTCTTGTTCTTAAATCATTTTTTCAGATGACCACGCAAATGAGGATGTGGCAGGTCACACATACACCTCCTTCTTGTCACAACGTTTGTTGTAATTGGGTATCATATACTGATGGAGAAGGCAGAGTCGTTGCTTTGTCTCTCAGATGTAGGTAAAACCAAGTATTTTGAAAAGCTAAGAGCAGTGTTTACATTGCCCAAACTCTTACTCAGACCCTGTGCCTTAGTGTATGCTTATGGCTGGACATAGGTTTTCAGTCCATAGAGGAATCACCATTTGAAGTGATCTGCCTATCCTGAATGCCAGGAGTACCATGCCAAGCAGTGCTCCTCTAATTTGGGATCGCGAACAGTGTCTACATTGTGAAACTCTGTAATTCAGTGCAGGCTCTAACTTTCCAAAGCCTTGCTGAGGGCACATGGGATTTCCCACCACCTTTTCAAAATGCAGCTCAAATCCTTAAGGCTAGTTCATTGACATTTATTCCCCCTATACCTGCATCCTCTAGTTTTATCAGTTAAACCAAGGCCATTTGAACCAGACTGGCATTCAAGGCTCAAGGGTCACAGGAAAAAGGCCTCAATTACATGAATGTCCCAGACCCTGGTGTGTAGCCTGACAGATACACTTCTGTTACAGGCTTCTAAATCAGATAACAAGACCAAGACATCCTGTAAATATGCCCAGGAATTTTCACTGAAGCTTTTTACCTTTTTTGCACATTCTCTGAAATTGACATAGAGGATGCGGCAACTGGAAGAAATGAGACTTTTTATTTTTCTGGTGTCTGGGAGAAAGCATATGCTAAAGAAAATGGAGAAATACAGGTGAGAATTGAAAAGAAGTGAGTCAAACTTGAAAGGCCAAACTTTTCTACTCACTGGCTGAACTGCTAGGCAAAATTCCCTGGACTTCATCTATAGGAGGAGAGACCAGATGACCAGATGATTATAATATTAACAAAGTTAGAAAGATCCTACTGCAACCAGAGTAGTCTCTTTATTTTTATCCAGGTCAACAGTCAGATGTTTGACTTCCTTTTCTTCTGTCTCTTTCAGATTAGGGTGCATAAAACTCAGTTTGTGGCAACCTTTCAAATTATTGAGTGAGTATAAAAACTTGGCATAAACAAAATTATTTTTCTTCAAATATTGGGTATTTACCAGGAAACAATTTGAAAATAAGTTCACAGTCCTTGTACTTCTGTTTGCAGCCAGAGTATGAAATCTGATTTTATGTAATTTTTATAGTCGTCTTGATTTTATCTAAAAATCAATAAATCACTCAGGAAAATGAAAGCCTCAGTGATTCCCTTGCTTTCTTTTTTAAAAGGTAAGTTATCAGTTCTATAAAAGTTGATAACTTACCATCTTCATTTTCTTTTAGCTTGAATTTTCCTATGCATTTATTGCTGAGAGGAGTGTATCCTTAATTATGTGTTAAAACCCACCCTAGTACATTATTTTGTTCTTACACACTATTTTTCTTCATGTGTCATAAGGTCTACAAGCACTTGTCATTGCTGTCTGTCCCATTAGCGTAGAGCTCTGGTTATGCATACATGTATGTGTGCTGCCAGTGTCAGGTATGGTTTTGCAGAGATAGCATTGCGGTGCTGAGACCCCAGGTCATGCATACTGTTGACTTAGCCTCAACTTTTCACAAACTCTTCCTGCACACTTTGAAGTCCCTGATGTGTTTTTGTGTAGCTCACAATCATAAGTACTTCCCTTACACTCATTCACCTGGCAGAGTTTATCATTCCATAAGGATAAATTGCAAAAGGGTCTTTAGTGCTGCCAGTGTGTGGATCATCTAGCTGCCAAGCTGAAAGATGGATGTTTTGTCACATTTTGGGACATAATACTAACCCAGTAGTTTCTGCAAAGTAGGATAAAAGAAATACATATATTGTTCCAAATCTGAAAAAAAAACCCCAAGGGAGACTGGAGGAGAGGAAAATGAGAGAAATTAATTCATGAGGCTAGACACTATTATTAGAAATACACAACAAAGCAGTGGATAACTCTTATAGAAGCTTATCACTATCTCAAAATCAATTACCTTTACCATTCGTTGGGGTGGCTGGATGAGGAGATACCAGTGTAGGCACAATGCAATTTCTCTCATTGCTACCTATTTGATTTCCACCTCTGATTACTACCCTCTATACCCACTACCACATTAAGAGAGTAGTAATATACTTCTAAATGCCTATGTATAGATCTTTGTGAGCAAGATGAAAAAATTTTAAAGAAATCTATCTGGAACTGGAATTTTCTTTCACAACACAGAGAAGGCTGTCCCTTGCTGTTACAAAGGCAATCGAACTCTTATTACAAGGAATACTTAAAATGTTCATGTGCTTATTATAAGGCCTTTGATGTGGAAAACCAAAACATCACGGGATTTGAGCGTGCATGTTTGAGTCTGTGTTTTTTATGAGTGTCATGGATTTATAAAATAGTGGAGGGGAAATTGAGTTACTTATAGCACTCTGAGGCTGTCACATGCTGGTGCTTCAGAATTCTGTATTGAGGAGTTTTGTCACAGGTATCCTTGGATATCTGAATTACAAAGATTTTCTTTAATATTAGGATTCCTAATAGTGGGAGTTGAATATCAGTCAGTCTGGAAAACAGAGAAAATATAAGCACATCTTTTGAATGTCTGAATTGGTGTTGCCTGTCCCTCAAAGAGGCATAAGGAAGCGTAACTCTTCTTATGCTCTCCTTTTCCTGATGGAAGGAAATCAATGGCCCAGGCTAATGTGCTGTGCTGCTGCAAGGACACTGGTAGCACTAGGAACTGTCAAATATGGGAAACCTTGAAACTCTGTATGAGGCTCCCAACTGCTTGCATGTCTTCAGCACATTGTCAGCACAGTATTTTCTTTGACTTAATATTGCCTTTTAAATTAGGCAATAAATAACTGTAAATTATTTGAAAAAAGAATGCTTATAGTATTGTATGGTATTGTATTGGTTTGCCTTTTATCTCTATTTTACTGACTTTCTGAGGTAACCAGCTGGTTACCAGCACCACAGGAACCCATATCATCTCTCAAGGTGAGTGCTGGGTTTGGGAAAATGTACTCAGTATAAATATAAATAAAATGCAGTGCAGTCCAGTCCCATTAAAACTGGAGTCCAACAGCATCAGACTAGGAGAACAAAACATGAAATATTATAATCTTAAAAGTTAAGCACCAGCATGAATGATATGGGGAGGCAGGACAGAGTCCCCTAGTATTTTGCTGGCAGGCTGGTTTTCTTTATCACTCCAAGCTTTTTAAACTTACCCTTATTTCTAAACAGACGAAGGTGTCAGAACTCAGGTAGGCTGTTTCTGGTGGGCCTACACATCCTGTCTTGGTGTTTTTACCTTGACATGTATTTTTGCACTGTTTTGCACTGATTTTCTGTCCTGTCGTGTCTGATAGTGAAAGCCATGCCTGGAACTGCCAGTGCTAGTGCCAAGTTCAAGAAAGGCCTTCACTACATAGTCTGCAGTGGTATATTTGCAATACCAGCCTGCCTGGATGCCTGGGATAAACCTACAGGCAGGGGCAATGGTACTGTGGCATTGAGAAAGTTGTCATGGGTTTTGTAACATTTGCTTTTCAGGGCAAGCATAGAATTGCATCTCCCTATACCGGGGAAAGGTACTCAGGCAAAGAGCAAAATGAGGAGCCTTGCAACAGCAGGACAAGAATATCAACAGCAGTTGGGGATGGAGGAGTGGGAAGAAGCAATAATCCTTTTGACTTATGCACACAAGAAATTAGCAGCCTGGGAACACCAACTGTTGCCTTTCCTGGAAAGAAAAAGGAGATGTATTTTTGCATTGCCTTGAAGTATGCCAGAGCACTGAGGTCAGTGATGACGAACTTAATGATTGGAGCTGTGGAGGGGAGGGGAAGCCACAGCCTCATTCTAACCACGCCTACGGAGTTCGTAGTCAAGCTTTCTCTGTGAGAAATCCAAGTGCCTTGTCCCGAAGGGGATGTTGTCCAGACACAGCATTATAAAGAAAGGCTGCAGGTCAGTTCCCTGACAAACAAATAGACCTTAGGTCCCACTGCTTTGCCTAGGGGGGCTATACCTGATGGTGTTGGGATAGATGGGTGTAATCCTCTCTGCTCAGGTCCTAGTACAGGGCTGAGATCAAAAGGTGAGATTTTACCTCTGTTTTTGATCACTGGTCTGGATCTTCCTGGATCTTCCTAAATTCTGTCTAACCTTGCTGAATTGCGGTAAGAAAGGCAGATGTGCAGACGGTTCTGAGTTAAAGAAGTGGACCTGCTTTTGCCACAGGGAGATACAATGTGGGTTACCACATACAATGTGATACATACAGTGTGATACAATGTGAGATACCACATGTGGGTTATGTCTTGAAGGACAGCATTGGCCATGTCATGGAATCATAGAATACCAGGTTGGAAGGGACCTCAAGGATCATTTGGTCCAACTTTTCTTGGCAAAAGCAAAGTTTAGACAAGAGGGATCAGCATCTTATCCAGCCAAATCTTAAAAGTGTCCAGTCTTCAGGAATCCCCCACTTCCCTGGGGAGATTATTCCAATGGCTGATTGTTTTAATTGTGAAAAATTTTCCTTGTGTCCAACTGGAATCTCCCCAGGAGTAGCTTGTACCCATTACCCCTCATCTTTTTCATGTGACTCCTTGTAAAAAGGGAGTCTCCATCTTCTTCGTAGCTACCCTTTAAATAAGGAAACTTGATGATAAGGTCTCCTCCAAGCCTTCTTTTCTCAAGGCTCAACGAACCCAGTTCTCTCAGCCTTTTTTCATATAGCAGGCTTCCCAGTCCTTTGATCATCTTTGTGGTCCTTCTCCAGCCTGTCCACATCTTTTTTGCATAGTGGGGACCAAAACTGAACACAGTATTCCAAGTGTGGCCTGACAGGTGCTGAAGAAAAGTGGGGTAATGACTTCTTTATCTCTGCTGGTGGTTCCCTTGTTGATGCAACCCAGCATCCTGATGGCTTTTTTTGCTGCAGCAGTACCTTGTTCACTCCTATTGAGGTGCTTGTCCACCAGGACCCCAGGTCCCTTTCCACAGAGCTGTTCCCCAGCCTGTGCTGCACTCCTGGATTATGTTTTCCCAGGTGCAAGATGTTACATTTGTCTTTGTTGAACTTAAATCATGAGATGTTTTCTGCTTCTCCATGTGGGTTCTAAATGGGCACATCTCCATATTTTTTGTTTAGTTTCTACTACCTGGTGTAGATAATGAAAAATCAATTTTTAAGTTCAGAAAGTGGTGTTGATTTGTAAAGTCAGAAAGCACATTTTTGCTTCGTTACATATTTTAAAATTAGCATCCATTGCCATGGTTTTCCTCTGACGCATGCTGAGAATCACTTCAACTTTCTTCGTATTTCAATGTTTAACAGAGATGTATACATTGGTTTCTGCCTATTAAGTTATTTTAGAGTAAAATAGATATAATAATGCATTTGACTAAAACAGACAGCCTTTGCCACAGGTTGGTCAGTACTTCTGAAATAAGTATTTCAAATAAAAAAAACCCAAAGGATTTTAAGATTATCCTCTTGCCTTCTGGTGTTGTCCTGCAGCAATTTTCACATTTCTCACTGACATTTGGCAGCATTGCTATAAACAACAATGAATCTCTTAATTTTTGAGTTGTCAAGAATGATCTGAATTTTCTAAGGTAAGTTTCTTTTTCTTCTCCCTCCACTCATACAAAGAAGAGCAGGAGATGCTCTGATCTAACAAATGCATGGGTACAGTTTGCTTCTTTCAAGTAGAACTCATGGCCTCGGCATGACCAGAGTTGTCAATACAACTGCTTGGGAAGGAAAGCTTAGGTTAGGGCTGACCTACAACTCAGTCCTTTAGTCCTCTGTTCTTGGACAGCTTGCACAGATACAGAACCTCACTATTGATTGAGCATCTGCCTATGAAATAAACAGGAGTATATCCCAATGACAGTCATTGCCTAAACACCTTTTGAGGACCTAATTCCTATATGACTGCTCCATTTGGTAAGTGAACTATTCTGCCCTTTCTCCCTGTGTTGTTGTGAGATAGATGTCTGCTAATTTGTGAGGAAACCTGGTACAAAAGATAGGATCATAGGCCTAATACACAGCTGTTTCAACAGGGTGTCTGAAGATGAATAATCACATAATAAAGTATGTTAGCACTGAGAGACTGAAACTGTACTCATAGCAAGTGTGTACAGTCTTATTGACATTTTTCTTAGATAATGCCATAATTTTCTCTGAAATAGTCTCTAGAGCTTCAGTTCGATTAGATTTACATTTTTACATGCGTTTTTTTATTTCTAGGAAGGCTTCAAATTAAGAACTCTAGTGTTTCTTATTGTTACTAGAAATTTTTTTTCTGCCTTTCAGAACAGAGACTGTTGCAAGCCCTATGAGCACCTCTGTAGTAATACAGGTCATCTATCCCCACCACAATTACTCAATCCATGCAAATTACCCCTATGGTGAATTAATTCTTTACTGCATTTAGTTGTCAGGCCTGCAATTGTTATAGCTCTACCACGCTGCTACTGAAGCCAGGAGAAGTGCCTGACATTAGGAACAAAGTAGTGTTAATTTATCATTAAGTACCACTCTAGTACTTAATGATAGTCTAGTAGTCTCCTTGATAGTTATTAATAATTTCCTTCAGTAAATTGAGTAGAAAAAAAAACACCTGTAGAAGATAGATTTGTCAGCAAAGATCTGCCATTAGCTGACATGGCTTGCTGGCTAATATTTCAGGTCAGCACGGGGGATGTCTCCAGCATGGTCTCTGATGTGTGCTCAGCATCTCCTCTTTTTCACCAGATCAATGTGAGCTCCATATCTAGCAGGTTGATTACTTAGTCATGATGGGGAAAATATTCAGAGCATCGACTTCTTTTTACCCTACCTTTGTTACCTGAAAGTGGGAAGTGGAAAATGTGCTAAGAAAAAAATTGAGTTGATACCAGGTTTATGAAATAAACCTTTGTTTAAAACCATTGTTTAAAAACAATGATCAGTTCTTTTACCTTTACTGTTAAAAAAGATTGGTGTGATGTAAAGCATCTGACTTGAGATATGGTCCATGTCAGCAGATGCTATTTGTTTCCATGTTAGCATTGCTGGGGAGAATTAGCTCTCTTTGTCATTGATGAGGTCAGGCCACTGATTGTTGGTAGTCCAAGTATATATTCGACCAGCCCACTGATACCATTTTTAAATGGAAACACTAGTTTTACTGCCAATAGAGGTTTGTGGCTTTGCAAAGGCCCATTTTTAGAAACAGATATGGTTGTCCCTCTTGATACTTAGCAACATCCATGTGTTTTTATCACAATTGCTATGATAGCCTTCCAGCAATAGTAGTGCTGTTTCATGTTTCTCTCACGAGAAAGCTTCCGTCCTTCCTTTGGAAAGGTGTATTTTGTTTGCTACCCTTTTCTCCCCTGCTTCTTGTCCCTCATTTAATACTTCAGTAAATGCTTCTTAAGAATTAGTGTTTTAGCAGAAAGCTGGGAGAAAGGAAATGTCAGGGGATATGAATTTCTCTAAAGGAGAGGAAAATGACAGATAGATAGGTTTATGATCTGAAAAAAAAAAAAAAAAAAAAAAAAAAAGGGAACAGTAGTGCATCCTGGGGCATTTTGGGAAAGAAAACTGAATTTGTTTGGGTGTTGTTACTGCAACCAAGTAATTCACTGCACTAGAAGAGGCCATGCACATGCAAGTCCTGAATGTTGAAAGCACCTAAATGAAGACACATGATGTTTCTGGTCACTCTTCAGAGCTTTATCTCACCAGTTTGTAGTTCTCAGTGAGCTTCCCTGAACAACTCAGAGTTCTAGTAATTTAAGTAACCTGCAGTTGTAGAGAAAGATTGATTCAATAAAGCTTCAAGCCCAATTCTGAGCTCAAATGGGGAAGCTGGTCTCACACCTTGATCTTGCAATTGCCCTTGCAAGCTGTTTTGCACGGGTATCTCCTCAGACACATGAATGCTCATCTCAGCTGATGATTTCACATAGGTACAGATGCCTGTCCTATGGATCAGTTGCAGATTTGGGTCTTGTGAGTAGCTTATATTAACACTTAAATGCTCCTGAAGATGCCAGGGGCCAGATGCCTCCTCTCAGATTCTAACCATGGAGAAGGACGCGGAAAATAGACTGCATTTGTGAATCAAGATGAGAGAGAGAGAGAGTCATAGAGAATAGGATGTTACTGAAGGATGCAATGCTGTAGGTAGTCTCCTGTTTGTAGGACATCTGTTTTTAACTGTCATTGGTTCCATCAAATTAAAGCAGCCTCCATGTTGCCTTGTATTCGTGTAAGCAGCCTTGAGGCCTCTCACTGACATCTCCCTTAATATATACCTTCCCTCACTAAGCAGGTAACATTTCACAAATCCTTTTCTAGTGCTGCCAGTGCCTAAAGTGCAAAAACTGCCTAAGACAAGCACAGTCATTCAGAAAACTGAATCAAGGCTAGGTCCTGTAACTCACAAGGCTGGAATAAATGCATCTCAATATCTATCAGTTAGGGTCAAGTAATTATTCACAAGTTTTACTCCACCTGTGTACAGAAGTCAAAGAGCAGGATGGAGGAAGAGGTGAGACAGGAACTTTGTAATTTTAAACAGAAAACAATAGGAACCCCTTTTTGCAGGATTTTAATATTGTGTCGCTATCCAGACAGCTGTTACAGTAACTTGAAGTCAAGTTTTCACATTTTTTTCTCCAGAAAATGATGAGGGATATAGGAAAATCTGTGAGATTTTTTAGTAAGATGGTTTTCATTTCTAGCTAGTGTGTCGATTCTTAGCTCAAGTATAATTTCAAATGTGTATAATCTAATTTAATACTTGAATTCTCCCCTGCCTGCTCTCCTCTCCCTGTTTTAACTATTCCTTCATAAGAACATTTTCTCATTTCAGAGAGAAGCCTTACTTCATGTACTCTGTATCCATGACACCCATCCCAGGAGAATGCAAGCTGTACTTCTGTTTTATTAATTAACCTAGTATTAGTAAGATGCTTTGAAGATGGTAAGCACCCTCAAAGTTCTAATACAATTATCACCTTTTCTACCAAGTATGTTCCTAGGTGAAAATGTAATATGGTAACAGGCAGGACTCTCATAACCTGGCTTGGAAATCACAAGTAACAAAAGCATTGTTAGTTTACAGTTTAAAACAAGTTTATGGAGCCAAATGCATTGATAAAAATGCAAACATGAAAGTATTCTGATGAATTTATGGAAATTGTGTGTGCATATGCATGTATAACTGCATACTACATAATATGGCAAAACGGATTAAATGCATTTGGGGACATTTGGTTACATTTCCTTTTTTTTGCAACTTTTTTTTCTTTTTTAAATGGATTTCCTATACCTGAGAGCACTGCTTCCACCTCTCCCTCTTGCCTTCAGTCACTTTCTTCCTGTGCATTTTTGTCTGTGCAGTGCTCCATGATGAAACACTGCTGAAAAGCTGGCCATATTTGTACTGCATGGTTATATCTTCACAACTTTGCAGGCAGCCCTGACAGGGCCTGCAACAAGGAGAGAATTCCTGAACTTGGCTGCAGACAGTGTGACTTCACTGACTGGGGAAAAGTGACTAGGCACATCTGGAAAGGTTCTGGACAGCTAGGATTTCAACTAGGTGCCTGGTGTCTTTGGATATAAGCTAATAATGGTTATGAATGTACAAATAAATCTGGGTTTCTCTGAGAAGTCAATAAATAGAATTGTACTTTACCATGGGTTTGTTGGCTGTGAGCCGAATCAAGGAAACAGAACAGCCGGTGAGGCGTATGTATTCATTCTCTTACACTGACCTCAGGGTTTACCCCAACTGCACATAATTTCTGCTTGATGCAGCAAACTATTTTTCATACTATTATGGTATGTCATCTCTGAACTCCAGTCCTACAAATAATTATTTGAAAGGGCCTATTCAATAAGAGGACTACTTGTGCACAGAAAGCCGTGCAGTGCTGGGCCAGGTACTAATAAAGGAAAGCTGATCATGTTATTTTGAAGGGCCAAGACTATCTAAGGTCTCCATATAAGTTTAAATTAATTGTCCCAGGGAAACATTTCCGTTTCTCCCAGGAGTTTCAATTTCTGGGTTAGTGATAAGTCTTCCATCTTAATTCTCCATCATTTACATTCACTGTCTGCAACAGACTGGAATCTCTGTGGGTTTGCTTGTATAGGGTGGGATTTTATTTTCTCGGTGTGCAAGGATTACTGTTTTCAGTGAAATCCTCGTCATTTCTCTTTTTCCCCAGCATGCTTTTGATTATTCACAAGGGTTGTATGTTTTAATGAATATTATTTTTACTCCTGTCTCATCCTGTCAGAAAAATTTAATAAACCTCGTGCCTTGTGACAAACGCATTTAGCAGCTGGATGGAGCATATGTGCAGTGTGCTCTCTTTGGAGTTGCTGTCTCTGTAAATTACCAAGGTGCATATCAAAAACATCTGGCATTTCCTTAAGAGGAAAGGTGAGCATAGACTGCTTAATGCTGGTCAATCCTAGCAGGGCTCAATGTTTGGCTTCATCAGAAAAAGGAGTTAGCGAAGAACAGCATGAAGTATGCCTGCACCATGTGTGCAGAGATGTATGAGCCAGTCTCACCTCAGAGCAAGGAGGCAACAGCCCCCTCACTCACATCTGACACCTCCCCTGCCTGGATATACCACTGTCTTCCTTGTGGTGTGGCATCATTCCAGGTTTCATCCCATTTGCATAGTAGGAGAGGACCATACTGCGCTCACCAGGACCTTCTTTGTGTCTAGGAAGTGCAAGGTCATGATGCAAAGGGTAGGCTCTTTTGAACACATCTGTGGGCCAGGCAGGACATAACCATGAATTCATGCTCAAAATGTAACTTAACTTAGGGACTGAACTTCTCCCCTTTGGCAGTCATCTGGAATCACTGTGGCTAACTTCCTGGGAACAGCACGGGCAGCACTAGAAAATACTGAAACCTTGAAAATAATGGGAATCTCCTTTGGAAACCAGGTCCTGTATGTCAGAATTGACCCCCTCTTTCAGAAAATGCTACAGAATGCCTGCTCCTGCTCCAAAGAGGGGCACCTCTTGGGTCCAGGAAGTTTGTGGAAAAGGCTGAAGGTTACATGTGAAAGTACTCTGTAAAGTTTCAAAAAAGCCGCTTCCTGAAATTGTTCAATTCAACAGAACAATAATTTGACCTCTACTGAGTGTGCATACACAAAGGACCTCCAAATTGAAGAGTATATCAGAGCAAGGATAAACACATTGGCTTACTGGGAGGAAAATAAGGAGGTCCCATTGCATGGCGATGTGCTATTTGATGATCCTTACAACACTGCCACAGCAGCTAGACAGTGGAGGAAGATCCTATAAGCAGGGGAAGAGGCCCTAGTAGTAAGAAATTATAAGCCATGTGAAATACATAAAAATGTACAAAATATATTGCATCGAGATTTCCCCTATAACTGCTCTGCTGTGTAAAGGTACTTGCAAAGATTGATAGACAAAAAAAATCAGTTGCTGTTAAGAACACACAGGTTTCTAAAATGCTGAGTTTCTTTAAAATGTCTGGGCTTCTATGATGATTTACATGTGTAATAGAGCTGAAGAATTCAATCTGGTGTGCTTATTTCTAAGAAGTAATTGCATTTTTGAGTGAATAACCTTGCTCAGCCTTTGCCTTTGTTCCTGATAACATCGTCTGATGGATGGTGGAAGAAGAGGAATTACAGTGCTACCAGCTTACTGCTCTATTTTAAAGAGGGCGGTGTGGACCAGTAGGCTGGAACGCAAAAGATGGATTCTCTGCCAGGTAACCTAGAGCGGCTGGTTTCACACCTATGAGCTTCAGCTTGCTGTGTAGCTGAAAAAGGAAAATAGAAGGGGAGCTGATGGCACCTCTTCTTTGCAACTGTTTGACACACAAGCAAAAACCTCTGTATGAAGCAAGTGTGGCCTGCAGCTACACATTCTGAAGCAGGTTAGTTTTGGTACCTGATTCAATTCTCCCATCTCAATGTCATTCTGTAACTAAAAACATGTGTCTTTAATCTGAACACATTAATTCTCATCTGTCTGTTCAACCTGTTTTTCAAGGTTAATGGTTAAATGGCTAAAAATATGAATGAGAATATACATAGGATTTACTGGAACAGCAGTGTAAAATTTCACTTCCTCTGTAATGCTACCTGTTCTTCATCCATCATAGCTTTAAATTGCAAGGGATTCCTCCTCCTGTGAATTACAGTTGTAACAGAGAAAAGCATTTTACTGAACAATGTCAGTCTAACCTTTTGCAACAACCGTTTGAAGACAGAAGCAGAAAATCTGAATTGTATCTCCATTCCAGATGCAAAATCCATGAAGAAATAGTCATTGAAGCTGTATTAGTAGTGAAAGTCCATTTCAGTCTAAATGTAAAATGTTAAAAGAATCTATGCTTCAATATTTTGGGGAAGCTGAAACGAACATGGAATTCATTTAATATTTTTAGATGAGCCACAAATATTTGGATGCTAGTGTAAGGCTGGTTTAGAGCCTTTGGAAACAATCAGGCTGTGAGCCACGTGTTGTGTTCTCTATTAAAGGAAAAAACATTTAGCTGCTTCCAGAACTGACATAACTCATTGCTTTTTTTCTGGTAGAGCAACACCTAAAGAGTCCTCATCAGGGAATCTGCAAGTGAATTAGTTCACTTGTATTTCTGTCCAGTTGTCTGCATGCCACCCAGATTTATAAGAGGCAATATATGTCTCAAAGTACTTGAAGCCTTACTAGGCAAGACAGCAAAGTTCTGGAAGTACAGTCAAGGAGGAGTGAAATGAGTAGCCAATACCACTTAACACCTAGGAGCAGATATTCTGAGTCCTAGACAAATGTCCCACACATCAAAACACAGTCTGCCTTTTAAGACACAGAATCTGTTTGAATAGTTGAATCTGTTCAGAATAATAATGCAATGGAATTGGAAAAGGGATAAAATGTTGTGCCTTAGGATAATTATGGTGGCGTTAATGGTGCCTTAATGACCTATTTGATTTTTAGACATGTTTTTGCAAAATTTTTAGTTCTCAAATTAAAATCTAGAAGTCCAATGTGATTCAGGATACTTGTAAAAATGAAATTATTTTCTCTTTTGAGTGGTTTTCCACTTGATATAACATGGATGTTCTATTAATAAGCATAATCAATAGAACCAACGGCATCAAATGCTCATCAGTTCTCCACATGTAGGGCATTGCAGTCTATGTGTGTGCCTGTGTGTTCTTTCTTTCCTAAATGATAGCACAATGTAGAAGAATCCTTTAAAAGAGTGTTCATATTTTCTGATGCTGCAGTTTTCAGAAGCCACCAGAAAACAGACAGAGCAGTTGGATGCATAAGTGTTGGATGGCTTGAAATCGAATCATAGAATAGTTTGGGTAGGGAGAGACCTTTACAGATCATCTAGTCCAACCACCAAATAGTTAAGTACATGTTCTAAGGACAGCTCTGTTGTGCCTATCAGTGTCCATAGGATTTCTTGATATTTTTGTTTTTCTACAGCACTAAAGGTGCTATGAGAAAAACCCTGAATGCTGGAATGGCCATGAAGTGTTTCTGCATTTGTTCTTCTGTAGAATATGGGGGCTGGATGAAGTAAATTTGTGAAATATTATGAGCTAGCACTTGGACTGGCGGTTAGGGGATGCAGCTATCCTGGGCTCACCCTGTACTTTCATAATGCATGGTTATATATCTTCCTCTCAGTGATGGATAATTACATGAAAATTATACAGACCTCTAGAATAAATGTCCCCAAACTATCTACTTGATTTCAAATATTTCAAGATTATTCAGGGCTTTAAGCAAGACTGAATAAATTTCCTGAATCAATGCCTGCTGGGTTTGGGAGCTTTGGTCCAAATATAGAGCATCACTTAGTAATAAATATTGCTCAATTTGCATGACAGGCACCCATAATTCAGGTCATCATAAATACCGTATTTCCAAAGAAGGACATAATTTCACTTGGAGGTTTAGTTTACGTCCCCTGTTTATTTTTTGCGGTTCTCATAAATGAGGAACTGAGTGATGCTTTTCCTATGGTAAAACCATTTGTCAAGATTCTCTCCCATGCTGAGTCTCTGATGATCTGGTTGGATTAATTCTGGACTCATTCATTTCACTTAGCAAGGGCAGTTGTCTTTCCCTCCATCAGGTGCCTAATGGATGGATATCTTCAAAACCTGCTATCCTTTGCAATTTCTGCCCCTTTTCTTGTCTTTGAAGAGCCATTGGCAAGACAAGGGTAAAATAGATTCATCCTGTTGGTGTTTATGGAGTCTGGCAATATCAGCAAATAATTTGGCAAAAAGCAGTCCAGCAGATTGAAACAGTGCTGTGATCATTGCAACTACATTGTGTGCAGTTCAACTGTTTATTTCAAGCTGAGCATAGTCTAGCCCCCCGAAGTAAGTATCTAGACTCTTGTCAATCAAAGCAGTTACAAGCATAAATCATTGGTTTAAACCCTTATGTCCCCATGGAGATATGGAGTGCATTTACTGTAAACCAGAGCAGAGATTTTGAACAGTTTTCCTCTGAAAGGAATCTGCTTCACATATGCCCAAACCACTCTACATACTGAACCAATGCTAAGAAAGAGGGAATTACTGTGGATTTCTCTTCATGACTGCACCTCTTTTTCAAATAAAAAATGTTAATACACCTGTAGCCTTACATGGGAATAGTCCAGGAAACGTTACTGTTGTTTGCTGCAACGACACTATGGTCAATGCTGCAATCCACTGACACCAGTGCTACTAGTGGTAGGTGACCATTCCTCCTTGTAGGTATTGCACCTTACAGAGAGTGTTCACAAAACTGCCCTTTTAAACAGTAGCCCTCTGCATTTCATGGAGGCGAGTATGACAGGAAAATGTATATATTCCTTCTGTTTGCAATGCTTCTTGCTACAAGCAGTGCTCTTCAGCTGGCTTTGGTCTTTCCTTCTCTCAGATTTGATCACGGAAAAGAACACAGGTTTTAAAATCTCATATATTGAATTAGTCATTGGTTCATTTTACCATGCTATGAGAAGTACATGCGGAGTCATTAACAGCTGGTGTCCTGAAGTGTTCTATACTAAAAGACGATTGATGCACATTCAACATTTTGAGTCTTGGCATCATATGCAATTACAGAAATGGTGATTGAAAAGTTTCAAAACCAGCAATGATGTAGAGCAAGAGTTCTGGTCCATAATTAGTCTGTCCTATTTAGTTTAGGGTTTAATATTTTTGAAAAGTACATTTTATTAATCTGATAAAAATAAGAGTAATGATAAATATGGAATAGATTAATAATAGTAGCAGTAAAAAGAATAAAAGCAGTCTTGTCATACGTATGAATGTAAGCTCTCTGGTACTGTCCAAAATATAAATACACTTTTAAGTACTTAGAGAAGAAAAGAAAAAGAAAAGCAGAGCTCATACCCATCAGTGTCAATTGCAGATCTTTGCAAATGAAAAGGCTGATCACACATTAGACCTGACCTGGCGTCTCCATGTGAAGGAATTGGACAGCAAGCAGTGAAACATACTCACGAGGTGTGGACAGTGTTGGGACTGCCAAACGTGTCCTGAATTTAAAAACTCTGCCTCAAAAACACCATCTGCTCTTACAAATTTGAATATTTTAGTGAACACGGCTGCTAAAAAACCTGCAAAAACATCCTTCAAGTGCACACATCATATACTCAGACTATGCTGTCATCAAATAATAAAGCTGTGATTAAAGCAGAACAGGAGGCAGTGAAAATCAGCAATTACACCCAAAAGAAACAAAGGCTTGCACAGTAAGTGAGAGCAGCTGCCCTAGGTTACTTCAGTGTTCACAGGTGTTTGTGAACCCTACAAATAAACATGCTTATATTTTTCCAATAATGCAGATTAAGAGAGTTTTTATGTGATACAAGCTTAGTAGAACATCATAGCAATGAATGCCTTGGATGAAAAATTAGATTAACTAAGGCTTGCCTACCTTGAAGTTGTTCAGTATATGTATTCTTCTCCTGGTACTCTAGACTGTCTATTCCAGATCAAGAGCGTGGTCAGATGAAAGGGGCCTGGACCTGAGTGAGCCAGATACCAGTTACACTGTCTGGAGTAGAGAATCATAGAATCATAGAATCATAGAAAGTTTTGGGTTGGAAGGGACCCCCAGAGCCCATCTAGTCCAACCCCCCTGCAGTAGCAGGGACACCATTACCCAGATCAGGTTGCTCAGAGCCCCGTCCAACCTGGGCTTGAATGTTTCCAGGGATGGGGCCTCCACCACCTCTCTGGGCAACCCCTTCCAGTGCTTCACCACCCTCATTGTAAAGAATTTCCTCCTTATATCCAGTCTAAACCTACCCTGTTTTAATTTAAAAACATTACCCCTTGTCCTGTCACCGCTGTCTCTACTGAAAAGATTTTCCCCCTCTTTCCTATAGGCTCCCTTTAAGTACTGGAAGGCCGCAATCAGGTCTCCCCGCAGCCTTCTCTTCTCCAGGCTGAACAAGCCCAACTCTCTCAGCCTGTCCTCACAGCAGAGCTGCTCCAGCCCTCGGATCATTCTTGTAGCCTCCTCTGGCCTCGCTCCAACAGCTCCATGTTAGCTCCAATGGAGCATTAGAGATTTAATCTTGGATAGGGATTCCTCTTTCAATTCAAACCATGAAATAATCCACACTGACCTCTCCAATGTAGACAGTCCTTCAGAAACTGAGGCTGGCACATTGTATTCAGAAGGTCATATGGTCATCACTTTAGTTTAGAGCTGGGATTAGGCAAGAGGCTTTCCAGACTGGACACGCTAGGTAATGGTTTGGCCTACAGTAAGAGTGCAACAAAGCTATTTAGCACCAGCTATTTATGTTAACATTGCTGTTACAATACTCTATTTGCACTCCTGCAAAGTGGATTAAGTTGAACAGCTCAAAGGCATTTTTGTGTGAAATTAGATAACCCAGACAAAGAGTTAGGGAAGAATAATGATGGCACATTAAATTTACACCTGAGCTTATTTGACAATAAATTCCCTGTGTGGACAGGTCCTGAGAGCACAGAGCTCATAAATGGATTGTACACATTAACTGTGGTGTGGTTGCAGCAGACAGGCAGCCTTGAATGCTCAGTGGAAGTATGAAGGGTTATGGTAGAGAGCTGCAGAGCTTTTGTTGGCTAATTAAACAATCATACTCTTACAGAGCAAAACAATTGAAGGAAGGGAAATATAAAACTGGGGCAGTGTTAAAATAGAAAGTCAGCTGGAAAGCCATTGTAAAGAACATTGACTGACTTTGTGACAGGGAGGTAAAGATCTGGACTCAGAGATTTAAAGATGTTAAGGCATCACTTCATAGAACCCTGCAGTGTCTGACTTGTTTACAAAAGTGACCCCTAAGGTGCTCACATTTTTTAAAAAAGCAAATGGCCAGATTATTGTTGTATTTTCCTTACCCATGCTGTGGTGGCAAGTACTTGACTCCTTTTCTCTCCCCACCACAGCTGTAGGCATAGTCATCAAGCTCAACGCAACTTGCCCTGCACATCCTGGAGAGTGGAGTATTCATGTGCCATGTTCTGTCAGTAACACTTACATGCTTCTCTGTGAATTCAGGTTAGTTGTTATGGACATCTTATGCTTGGATTTTTGATACTTCTCTTTGGTCAAATGAGAGGTGGACTGGGGAAAGCAACCTCGGAAAAATCTTCCCTCAAAGCAATGTTCTGCACCCAGGCAGCATTGCAGTACACAGGCACCCTTCCTCAGGAGAACACTGCTTTGCCTTCTCTGTTTGCTCAGTTACTCCTCTGCAATTTTGGGAAGTGCTTCTTGTGTACTTTACCACTCTTGATGGCATTGTACTGTAAATGTTTTATGTGAGCTGGGAGAACAGGGAGATGCTTGTCAGAGCTGTCATGATAAACAGTAGAAACCCACAGGCTGGTCTGTGGAGCTGTTGTTGAAATCTTTTCATAGAATCATAGAATGTTTTAGGTTGGAAGGGACCCCCAGAGCCCATCTAGTCCAACCCCCCACAGTGAGCAGGGACACCATTACCCAGATCAGGTTGCTCACAGCCCCGTCCAACCTGGGCTTGAATGTTTCCAGGGATGGGGCATCCACGACTTCTCTGGGCAACCCATTCCATTGCTTCACCGCCCTCATTGTGAAGAATTTCTTCCTTACATCTAATCTAAACCTACCCTGTTTCAGCTTAAAACCATTACCCCTTGTCCTATCACCGTTGTCCCTACTGAAAAGATTTCCCCCTCTTTCCTATAGGCCCCTTTTATGTACTGGAAGGCCGCAATCAGGTCTCCCTGCAGCCTTCTCTTCTCCAGGCTGAACAACCCCAACTCTCTCAGCCTGTCAAACCACAGTATGCCTGTGGTATTTTGTCCTGTTAAACCACAGTATGCCCTGCCTTAGGCAGAAGGGAAGTCCATGCATGTCATGCAGGCATCACTCATGCACGAAGCACCTGGGCTGTGCTAGCACAGAGAGGTGTCTGCAGAGACTGTCCCTGAGGCTGCACTGACCACACAAGACACTGCAGGAAACAAGCATCCTGGGCTTAGCTAGGCAGAAAATGCTCCCTGAGACACCAACCTCCTCCTCTGCCTGAACTGCCTCGGATTTTCAGATCTGCTCTTCTGTAATTTGTTTTCATTTTGTCATGAAATCTATGAGATGAAATGGAACGATGGTCCTGTGAGGGACTTGAATAAGCCAGCTCATGGTTGCCACTAATTAGCCGGGTTTCAGTTCCAGATTTCGAACTATTAGAATAATTAAGTTTGTATGAAGGCTTAATCACAGAAAGTAACCTGAATCTTACAGTCAATAATGTCAGTTAAGAGTTCCACAGGGCAACACGTTTCCAGTTAGCTGCTTCCAAGCATTGCTTCTGGTGACCTGCTCCTACTGTCACCGAAAACCATGAATAAACCTCGTAACACCAATGCAGTGTTAAAAGGCCGGCATTCTTCATTGCAGCACTGGAAGCACGGGGGATCTCTCCACCTAGCGTGCATACCGTTGCGACAACAAACACAATATTCACTTACGATAATTATACATATTCATGTATTTTCCTGGAAAAGGCAGTCTTATGCTAAGGAGTTCTTGGAACTCATTTACATGCTTCCCGCCTTCTCACGCGTGCCCATTGGTTTGAGTCGGTGGTCTGCAGGGGTCCTCTTGTGGTCTTTGGTGGTTGTACTTCGTTGTCCTTGCGGGCATGCGCAGTACTACCAGTCTTATGCAATGTGTTCCACCTGTCCAGACTGACCTGATTAATCAGTAGATTAAATCAGTAGAGCTATTGTCCAGCTGGACTGGGCTGTACAAGGAGTGCAGCAGCATTATTCATTGCCATGGTTAGCTGATTCCATCACCTTGGTTACAAAAAGTTAGAACAAATTGATCGCTCTGGTTACATTGCCCCTCTTTGGAAGTTTTGAAATAATCATCTTTTCAATGCTTCCATTTTAAATCATTATATTCCATTATATTGTGGTGGTGTTTCTTCTGGTATTAGTGCTTTATGTCTCATTGCTGATTTCAGGATCATGACTAATTTTTTTAGACATTACTTCAGTCACTGCTTTCTTTAAACATTGATAGGGTAAACAGATCCTTAAAGCAACTACAATAAAAATAATGAAATTTTGCAATAATTCAGTTACCCATCCTGTGATGGAAAATCCAAAATAACCCAAAATTTTCATAACCATTTTGTTTGCTTGTCCTAAAGAGCTAATGTTAAGGCCTGTGGCCATTTTAAAGATACTTCTTGGCAAATTTACTTATTTGTCTTTGTAATACTTGTTTAATTTTTTCAGTTTTTCCCACTAGATTGTGGTCTCCAGGGAGTGTGTAAATCCCAATTTATTCCTAAAACTTTACTCACTTGCAGAATTATTTCTGCTATAAAATGCAGTCCTCTGTCTGAAGACATGCTTATTGGTACCCCAAATCTTGGTATTATTTCTTTTTACAATATTTTAACTACTTTTCTTGCTTTGTTAGTGTAACAAGGAAAAGCCTCTGGCCATCCAGAAAATGTATCAATTAGTGCTAATAGATACCTGTATCTGTTTTGCCTAGGTAACTCAGAAAAGTGAACTTGCCAGTAGTCTCCTGGGGAATTACCCTGTTTTGCAACTCCGAAGGGTGGTCTCTTCAGATTTAAGGGGTTATTTTTGAGACAAATTGGACACTTAGCCACTATTGATTTAATTATTCCTGTCATTCCTACATACACGACAGATGTTTTTAAGCTTGAAATCATCGCTTCTACTCCCCAATGTGTCTGCTCGTGGTTTTCTTTCTGACATAACCTGTGGCATTACTATTACCTGATTCTCTGACGTCACCCACCATGCTCCTATATTTTTAGATGCTCTCAATTATTCTGCCAATTGTTCATCTAGCTTACTGGATTTGGGGTTTGAATTTGGAATCTCCATCTGTTTTTCTGGTACTAGCGCAAGGATACCTCATTCTGCAGCCTCCTTTGCAGTTTTACCAGCCAATTGATTACCTACATTTACAGCCGTCTGTCCAAATTGATGAGCTTTGCAGAGCATTACTGCCACTTCCTTTGGTTTCTGTACATCTTGGAGAAGTTGGAGAATTTCTTCCTTATGCTTTATTGGTGATCCTTGGGCCATAGCAGTCCTCTTTCTTTCCAAACGGCTCCGTGAGCATGTATCACACCAAATGCATATTTGGAATCAGACCATATATTTGTTCTTTTTCCTTCTGCCAAATGTAAAGTTTGTTATAGTGCCACCAGTTCTGCTTTCTCCACAGATGTATTTGCAGGCAATGCCCCGGATTCCAATACCTTGGTGGTGGTGACAACAGCACATCCAGCCATTCACTTTCCTCCTTGCACAAAACTGCTCCCATCTGTAAACTCCCATCCTGATCCAAATCAGGATTTTCCAGGGGTTCATCTTTCAAGTCCAGTCTGCTGGAATAGACTTGTTCAATAATTAGCAGGAATCATGTTCTAAACTCTCTGTGGGATTTTCTGTTGATAGGAATATTGCTGGATTTACCATTGCTGTGGTTTTTAATTCCACATCATCCTGTTCCAATAGGACAACTTGATATTTCAGCATTCTGCTAGGGTGTAGCCAATGATCTCCCTTTTGCTCTAAAAGCGTTATTACCATGTGTGGCACATACACTAGCATCTCTTGGCCCATAGTCAATTTTCGAGCTTCTTGAATCATCAATACTGTTGCTGCTACTGCATGCAAACATCCAGGCCATCCTGTACTCACGTTGTCAAGCTGTTTGGAGAAGTACCCCACCGGTCGCTTTCAGGATCCCAGCCATTGCACCAGCACGCCAAGAGCCAGATGCTGCCTTTCATGTTCAAACAGCTCAAAAGGTCTGGTTAAATCAGGTAAACCCAGTTGTTGGGGCCATTATTAATGCCTTTTTGGAGTTCTTTAAATGATTTCTGACATTCAGGTGTCCAAGTCAAATACTGATCTTTGGAGCCTTTTAAAGCTTTACATAATAATGTAAATTGTATAATGGCTTTACATACAGTAAATGTATAATGTAATTTGTATAATGGCTTTACATACAGTCCATAGTTCAGTATCCAGAGTCGGCACCATCCAATCATACGTAGAAAGTCTCTCAGTTCCTTTGGACTGTTAGGTTCAGGAATTTGACAAATGGCTTCTTTCCTTTAATTTCCTAATTGTCTCTGTCCTTGAGATATCTCAAATCCCAGATAAATTAATGTTTCTTTTCCTATCTGGTCCTTGTCTCTGGAAACTCTGTATCCTCCTTGGACCAGGAAATTCAATAGACTGACAGTCATTTCAAAGCATTTTTTTTTTTATTTTCTGCTGCTATCAGGATATCATCCACATATTGCAGCAATATGCCTTTTCCTTAGTTCTGCTTCTTCCATATTTCTAACTCTTTTGCGAATTAATTCCCAAATATTGTACAGCTATTTTTAAATCCTTGTGGAAGTACAGTCCACATTATTTGTGTCTTTTCTCCTGTGACAGGGCTTTCCCACTCGAAAGCAAATATGCTTTGACTTTCTATATCCAGAGCTATGCCAAAGAAGGCATCCTTTAAATCTAGTACAGGAAAGCATTCATTTTCCTCTTTTTAAGAAGTCAGTAGAGTATATGGATTGGCTACTACTGGGTGTATATCTAGGACTATTTGATTTATAGCCCTCAAATCCTGAACTAGTCGGTATTCCTTACCTCCCAATTTCTTTACTGGCAGTATAGGAGTATTGTATTCTGACTTATATTCTAGTAAAAGCATATATTCTAAAAACTTTGTAATTGATTCTTCTAACCCCTTCTGAGCCTCCCACTTAATAAGGCATTGGTTTTGTCTTACCAGCTTGGCTCCAGGTTTTAAAGTCACTTTTACTTGTTCTGCCAGTTTAGATTGTCCTGGGATTCTGCTTGCCCAAACAAAAGGGATGACTGCATTTTCCGCTTCTGGAATCTCTTCTTTTTTGGAGGAACCCTGCAACATAAACACTATCGCCTGTATGGCTTTTGATTCTGGTATTAATAATTTGATCTCTCCATCTTTAAAGGTTACTTGTGCATCTAATTTGCTTAATAGATCTCGTCCTAAAAAAGGCAACAGACATTCAGGCATATACAGAAACTGGTGAATTACCCACTGTTTTCCTAATTTAAATTTTAACAGTTTAAAAAACCCCACCAGTTTTCTTTTTGCCCTGTCGCACCAACAACATCTATTTATTTATGGCTAAGTTGCCCTTTACACATGTTCAATACCAAATAAGTAACCGCCATATCTACTAAGAATCCTATTTCTTCATTCCCTAGCTTTAGGGTAACCAGGGGTTCAAATAGAAGACAGATTCCCCCAGTCTTCTTCATGATTCATCATCCAGGGTCATTAATTTGATTGCTCAGAGAGTTGGATCTAATCCCCCCGCTTTGGGACATTCCTTTTTCCAATGCCCATGTTCCTTACAAAAAGCCCATTGATCTTCTGCCAACAGGAAATTCACCTTTCCCCTTTCAAATCCCCTCTCACTCACATTCTTTCCTCGTCCTCCTCTACCCCTTCCATTCCCCCTCCTCTACCCCTTCTATTATTTTCCATCAAAGACTGCTAGTAATTTTCCATCCCTTTGTGCTTGTCTCACTTCTTTTTCTCTGTTACTATAAACAGTCCAGACTACTTCAAGCATCTTATCCAAGTCTCTAGATTCAGGTCTCTCCAGTTTCTGGAGTTTCTTTCTAATGTCTGGGGCCAATTGACCCATAAATATAGAAGCCAATTGCATTGCTTCTTCTGTTTTTTCTGGGTGCAGATTAATATATTTTTTAGCAGGCATCTTTGTTCTTTCCATAAAGGCTGAAGGGGAGTCTTTTAATTCTTGTCTTACCTCATAAATTTTTGACCAATTTATTGCTTTTGGCACTGCATGTCTCACACTGAACAAAATCCATCTAGTCAGCATTCCTCTAGATCCTCCTTGATTAGGGTCCCATTCAGGATCTGAGAATGGAAAATTCTGGTCCACCATCCCCTGTAAATCCCCATTAGCATGCGCTCCCTCCACCTGTTTTCTGGCAGCATTAAGTACCATTTTCTTTTCAGTATCATCAAGCAAGGTGTAACAACATTTTTTCAAATTTTTACCAGGATCTTGCCCCTTCAAAGTCATTACCATATCACCCCCCAGATCTTTCCAATGTTTTAAAATGCAACACAAAGGTGTTCCTTGCAGAACCTGTTTCTTACTTGGAAATGTACCCATCCTCCTAAAGGCTAGTGGTAGTGACTGTGCACTATCACAGGCACCAGCTGAAGGGACCTCAACCCCTGTTAGAGCTCCCTCTGAGATCCCAGCTGGAAATCCTAACCTCAGAGATTTAAGACTCCCCTTCCTTGGGCCCCGCTCCACAGGCTTTCATCTAGCAGTGACTTATCAACTGAGGTACCTCTTTAACCCAACCCAGCATAGCTTTCGCAACATCTTACGAGCAGGCTCAAAGGGACTTCAGTGGGACTCGAACCCACTGGTGGGACTCAAACCCACACCTAAAGATTCAGTACAATTCTAACCCACTGGTGGGACTTGAACTGAAGGTTTTGCTAGTGCACTTTGTTCGTAGGGTAAGGAAGACCCTCCCGTTGAGTCACGAGGTTCAGAAATGATGCCCTTGCTTTCTAAACTTTCTCAGAGAGGAGTCTTGGGGTGGCTGGATCCAATCCTCGTCCCAGACTTGGTCAGCAGTTTATGTCTAAAGGATAAGTACTTTATTCCTTACAGAAAGGATGCCTTATAAATCAATACCAGGGGACTTACTTGGAATCCTTTGGTCCAGGGATCAGAAGTTCTCCTTATCCCTTGATGCCAGCTGGAGATCCTGTGATCCCATGGATCCATTGGAATTCACAAGCAGCATCCCACAGAAACTGTCACCAAAAACTGGGAATAAACCTCGTAATACCAATGCAGTGTTAAAAGGCCGGCATTCTTCATTGCAGCACTGGATGCGTGGGGGATCTCTCCACCTACTGTGCACACTGTTGTGACAACAAGTACAATATTTATTTACAATAATTATACATATTCATGCATTTTTCCTGGAAAAGGCAATCTTATGCTAAGGAGTTCTTGGAACTCATTTACATGCTTCCTGCCTTCTAGTGCATGACCATTGGTTTGAGTCGGTGGTCTCCGGGGGTCCTCTGGTGGTCTTTGGTGGTTGTACTCCATTGTCCTTGCGGGCATGCGCAGTACTACCAGTCTTATGCAATGTGTTCCACCTGTCCAGACTGACCTGATTAATCAGTAGATTAAATCAGTAGAGCTATTGTCCAGCTGGACTGGGCTGTACAAGGAGTGCAGCAGCATTATTCATTGCCATGGTTAGCTGATTCCATCACCTTGGTTACAAAAAGTTAGAACAAATTGATCACTCTGCTTACACTACCATCTAAATGGTCTGCACTGAAAGCAGAGTATTGATTGCAATGAACTAATGGGGATTGCATGAGTCTAGTACATAGTGCCAGATCAAGGAGATTTTTTTGCTACAATATGTTAGAGAAACTTTCATTACAGTTCCCTCAGCCAGCTGTGAAAATGCTTTACTCTCCCTTTGGCTGGAGCTTAAATTGAAGTCATATGCTCCTGCCCTTCCTACATAAATTTGAAAATCTGAAGTCAACAGTGCAATTAAGAGTAGTGCTGGACCCTTGCCTAAATGACCATGGAAAACCATGAAGACCCAAATGTGAGTAGTGCAGAAGGTGGCTGGAGCTCACACTCAGCAGTGACTATGTTGTGTTGAGTCAGGAGTGCTGATGTGGGAATTTAACTAGCACTTAACACCTTTGCCTGCTCAAAACCTTCCATCCCTCCATCCCTTCAGCTAAATCTGTGCCTGAAAGGTTGTGTGTTTTAAAACACTCCAGGAGACTATTCCAGTTTTCCCATTTTGCAGCTGCTCAGAGAGTGTATGTATCCAATGTAAACATGCCACATGGAACTGGACTAGTATAGTACACGTAATCTATATGTAATATATACACATAATCTATAGTGTACTATATAGTACACTATATAGTACACATAATATCTTTCTCCAGAGCAGCAAATTTTTTAATTACCTTACCCCTGATGATTTTCCTTGTCTTCCCTGTGGCTCCTCTGAGTCTGAGTTCCACAATGATTAACAAGCTAGTGCCTTAGGACAGCAGCTGTCTTATCTCATGCCAGTTGCATTCTCTTTTATGCCTTCCCATTAAAAAAAAAAAAAAAAAAAAAAAAAAAAATCCTAAATTCTTGGCTTAGTTGTAATACATTACTTCACAGGTCAGGATATTCTGAGGACATTATTCTGCCACATAGACATAACTTCTTTTTTTAAAAAAAAATCTTGACCAGTTTTTTTCCATTTTTCTTTCTCCTCTTGAGGGTACAAGACAAATCGGGCCTTAATGGGAGAGAAACAAAACCATAGATGTCTAGATTCTAGAAAGATGCAGGAAACGGAAGGGAGTATCTTCTCTCAGAGTTCCTTGCTACTAAATGGCTGTCACTGCAACAGCTCACAGTGCAGTAATAAGTCAGCATAACAATCCAGAAAAACAGAATCAGACTATTAAAGCAGGAAAGGATCAGAATGAAAGGCAAAACTATGCTGAAATAAATATAATGTAATTGTATCCAAAAAGAAAAAAAAAAAAAAAAGGGAAAACCTTACCCTGAACATTACACTTGGATTTGTTTGAAATGGAGGGGGTTTGGAAACAGGTAAGAAAAATAATCAGAGCTGGGGAGATGTCTGTAAGTAGAGACTGAATATACCCTGTTCTGAGTTAGGCAGGAGGTGAAGAGCAGTGACAGGATAACCATCCGTGAAGTAGAGTGTCATATTTCAGGGTTTCTGCTCAATCTTACTCACCTTGTGAGACCAGGAGGGGGCACTCAGTGAAACTAAACCAAAATCTTTCTTACCTAGCAGATAATGAACTTTTGGCACTCACTGCCACAAGATGACATCGCTCTCACCTATGTAAAAGGAAGGCTGAAAGGTTTCCTGATTATGGAGGATCAAATCAGTGAAACAGCAGATTCTGTTAACTAGTCATTCAGTTTTAGATCTGCACACCTTGCATCCAAAGACTAGATGTATTAAAGGATGTATGTTACAATTAGTCTCTTACATTGACAAAGTAATACTGGTGGTGCAACACTTTCAGTTTCATTACTATATACGTCTCCTCTAAGAAGGTTCTACAGCTTTTTCATTCTATGTGAATTTATCGATGTCAATATAGGTAAAATCTTTACTGAAAGAGCAGAAAGGATTCAGGCCCTATCAGAAATTAGCAGGATAGCCCTTCTTCCCTGACCATCAGAAGCATTGTTGCGCTCTTTGCCTGTTATTTTGCAGCAAGTGCTGAAGGGAGATAAGGTGTGTACTATGTCATCTTTAGTGTGGCTACAAGGTTGGTATATTTAGGGGTTGCTGTAATTGTGTTGCATTCCTTCAGAGTAGCCATCCATACGTTCTAATCGTGTACTTTTGTAGAAACAGGTGTGTGCATAGATAAGGGCTTAAGCAGGTTTCAGAGTGCTCTTATCTCAGTTTGGTAGCATCTGGATGGATCTTTCTTGATTTTCTGTCTCTTTGTATTTCTCATGCCATTCTAAAGACTTCATAATTATGCACACACACATACTCACACACACATATATATCTATACAACAAACACACACACATACAGCAAAACCAAAATCACATAGATGTGTGTGTAGGGGTCAGAGTGTACATGTTTAATATTTTTTTTTCTTTGGAGTTGAAGAGAGAAGTCTATTTTCTGTTAAAGTTTCCCTTGAATTTCAGACAATCTCTTCTGATCATTCTTATAAACGGTCTTTATTTACACATAGACATATGGCTTTCCAGATCTCCTTCTCTGCCCCCATGATTTTCTCTACTGTAAACAAAAGACCATTTAACACAACTTGTTGTGGAATGGGCCCAGAAGCACACAGCTGCAAGATAAGAGCCCTTCCTGTTCATCAAGCAGCTGTGGAAACACACCTATGCTGACAGTCTTGGACACTTTTACTGCCCATGCTGTCCAGAACCATTTGCTACTGCTGGTGGAGTAAAGTCTAATCTGCAAAGCTATATGCTGGCTGGTGTTGCAATGAGATAAATTCATGGTCAGAGCTTCTTACGACATACCACAGGGTGGTTGCGGTATGAGCCTCACCAACCTGAAGAAATTTGTCTTCACTGTTACCTCTACAAGCTGTCATGCAGGCAACCAAGTTTAGAGACAAGTGTTCCCAGTAAGCTGTTTGCTCAGGTGAATGCTTGAAAACCTGCTATTGCATCTTTCCTGTTAATGTGGCTGCACCTCTCCTAGCTGCTGGGGAGTCTTGAGTGTAAAAGAACATACCTTTCCTTACCTCCAGCCCCAAATTAATTTTTTTTAGGGAGGTAATAAAGTGGTGGAAGTGGTCTCTGGTAAGTGTTGTAAAGGGTGCTTGGCAGACCTGGAAATAAAACACATCATCTGCATCCTTCATCTGCATTGAAGTAGTGCAGTTCCCACAGGAGCACCAACCACAGCCTTTAGGTCACCCAGTCTTCAGTATTAGAGAGGCTGCATCGCCCAGACAAAAAACACATCCTATAAATACTTGGCAGATTTGACATGCAAGACTCGCACAGCTTCGCACATGTGGTCTGGAACTAACTGAGAATGATTCAAGAAGGGAAGGACATAATACAGGAAATACACTTGTGGAGGCAAGCAGTGCTAGTTTAACCCAAAGTCTGAACTTGAACAGATAAAATTGTATCTGTTAGTTAGATATAAGCCTTAGAAACTTTCAAGTTAGCTTTTCTCTGTTATTGAAATGTAAAGATTTGATGTTCCAAGACTCCCAATGCCTTTGCCAGGCAATAGATGTATGTTGATCTGAGTCTTTTTGAAAGGCTTTGTCAATAACATCCATCAGGGTAAGTTCAGAATCTGCCTTTCAAGTTTTGTTTGTGCAGCTGCTGAGCACTGAAGTGAATGGAAGTCCTTGTTGGTCTGAAATGGCACTACTCTGTCTTGAATGAGGAAGTCAGTAAACAGCCCTTGGACAGAAAACACAGCATTTCTTCAGGTCTGGGATGATCAGTTTGAAGGGGCCCACTGAGAACATTTTGGAGTCTCCTTCTTCAAAATATTTCTTTAGGATATTCCTCTTCTCCCCACTGTATAAGAAGAAAGATCCTTTTTGTATATTTATAGACATGTTAAACCTTCTGCCTTCTGCCAAGCTATTCCTTTGAGGAATGCCTTACATGCCTTGTATTGTGTCCTGTCATGTGACACAGTTTTCTTGCCAACCCAGCCCTGCTGAA
>KL267175.1:61801-96303 GCA_000699545.1 Podiceps cristatus
TTTACTGTCAATCCCCCACTTTCTCTAAATGAAGAAGAAATGGATACAAGCAGTATGTGTTCATAACAACAACTTGCCACTCAAATATCTGTGCAGATACTCTGGAAAGCTTCAGCCCCTAGTGGGATACATCTCTCCTGCTTTAACTTGCAACACCTGCCGCAACTGCTTATAGTGACTTGGCAGGCAGCACACATCGCTGCCAAGTGTTGCATTTGCTGGGCAAAATAGGATGTCAGCAGCACTGCCTGGACACCTTGAGTTATAAAGTGATGCAGAACTTGGTTTGATAAATGTCCTAAGGGTAATAAGCAGTGAAGATAACTGGAAACAACTTTCAAGCGCAGTGCCTATGTGACCTGAGGTATCCTTGCTGGATGCTTTGACATTGTCTAATTACAAGTGGCAGACATTAATTCCCTGGGGGCTGGCCAAACTAGGCCAAGTGTGTTAAACTGTGAGAATGCCTGAGAGGCAGGAATAGTGCTTTTTTCCTCTCTGAAAGACACTGATGACTCTGGATACTCAAATCAGACAAAACCACATTTCCTATTGAGCTGAGCTCTCATACTGTCACAGGCACATGTTACTGATTGGGAAAGGTGCTGGTGGTTGGCCACAGCTTGTAGCTTGCCTACATGATTGAATCTACTTTCAAAGGACCAATCTGTGTAATTTGCTAAGTAAATCCTGTTTCAAAGGAACATCTTGGAGTAATGTTTTCTACAGAATCCAGGCTGACCTGAGTCTGTTTCCTGACGTTGCTGGTGGTGGAATCCAAGCTAGATTCATGCCTGATATTTCAGAAATCTTGATGCATGCACATCACGCACACAGTAATGCCTCATTGGTTAGCTGATAATCAAACACAGATTCCCCAGGTGGCAGGAAAGGCATATAGGTGAAACCCTTACATACACTGCTGCTCTCTTAATCCTTGGAACAGCACTTTTCTGATCCTTCCCCCATTATTCTGGCAGCATCTCTTTTGCTTTATTCCTGGGAAGCTGGAGAGAAAACATCACTGTTTTGGTCTTTAATCCATGGAATAACTTGACTGATTCAGTGAAACAGTCCTCAGTACTCTCTGTGGACTTTGAACCAAAACTTCACTTTTCTGGCACTGAGAACAGGAGGTGAAAGACACCTTGACCTCGGTTGCTGATAGGTATTGTAACCATCTGGTCCCTGGAGGTGAACTTCCTGTCAGCCCTGGGATAAGAGATCCAGGTGGACTGCAGAGGTCTGGTGGCAGGAGAGCTGAATAGGAAATACCGTGAGAAAGCTGTCTGCTGTGACTTAAACAGGGATGAGGCAAGGCCTTCTTCATATTGAAATGTATGCAACAGGAGACGCTTTTTGTACAGAGTTTTCCAGTGGCCCTTAAATCTCCTGCTAGGAACCCTACCTTTTCCAATATTTAAGGATTGTAAAGGGAGTTTATTATTATATTATGCTAGTTTCTCCCAGAAGAAACAGGGAAAACATTAAGGAGGGATTGTCCTGCTAGCTGACAAATATTCATTTCTTACGATTGTTTTGAAGTCCAGATCATGTGTTTATATTCTCAGGCTGTACTATTCTTCCTATGATTTTTGAGGCCTCTACATCTTTTCTCACAAGGATTTTCTCTTAACCTAAGCCATTAACAATCATATAAAAATTGTCATAACATAGCATCTGTGTAGTTCATTGCACATCTAAGACAAGCACTGAAAACTTTTGCCTGTGTACCAGCAAGGCTGATTTTTCTTTTTTTTTTTTTTTCTGAAGAAACAGATATTGCAGCTATAAATGTTCTGTTTCTCTGCTGAGGGTGACTCATGTAGTAGCTTGGATAGCTCATCCCAAGAGTGCGGTTCTCCCAGTAACTTCAGTGAAAGAAATTAAAATGCATTATAATAATAGCAGTATCTGATAAATCTGATGCAGATAGGCAGAGCTGCAGGGTTCAGAGCAATTAGGCTGGCTTCAAAGAGCTATTACTATGAGGAAAATTATAACTCTATAAGGATAAAGTCTATGCCCAAATCCAGGGTGTAACAAAAAAGCCCTCCTCTCACACATGCTGTGCATCCTTTGGGAGAACAAGGATGTGATTTGCTTTGTCACTCAAGTGGCTGTAGTTAAAGCAGTACATTGATGTCCCAGCCACTGCCCATCAGCCCATCGCTGAGGGCAGGGGTGGGCTGTGCAGACACAGTACAATTTACGCCCTCTGTCAGTACCTGCCAGTAGGTGCCATGATAAAAAAAGGATTCAGAGCTTACTTGTTACTCCACGCTGTTTTCTGACACACTTAGGGTCAGGAGAGAAAGTCACACTGAACCCTTCTTGCTGGTGCCCTTCCTTGCAGGTGTTGATAGGAGTGCAGAAGTGTAGCTGGAAGGCAAAGCCCTGCACAACCAAGCTACAAAGCAAGAAAGGCAAAGTCACAGGCACCAACAAAGAAGTGTTAGTTATATGCAAACATCAGGGTCTGGGGGCAGTTTTGAATCACTTTGGTCCTCCTCATGCTCTGATCAGAGAGTAGGTTAGCCACTTTTTCCCCCCTCAGGGACTGGCATCCAGACACCTTTTCCCCCACAGGGACAGGCATCTCACAGGAGGTGAGAATACTACCAGCATTTTGTGGGAATACTTTTGGCATGCGATAGATGATGGCTGAGTCCCACAGATTGCCTAGGCATGTCCTTCACAAACAAGCTGTGGCATGGTGGGATGTAGGGGATGTATGATGCTGGAGGCTGCCACATTCTGTTTGTGTCTTGTTTGGGAGAAATGTTGCCCACATTGCTAAGACAAGCAATCCAGTCTGCAGCACTGCCTGGAGGAGGCACTCAATAGTTCTTCTCGTAAACCTGGACTGACGACTGGTATTTTTTACCCATTAAGCCTGTGCATATAATCCGAACCAAAAATCTTGTACTTAGCACCCTTTAACCAGAAATTATATCTAGCTTATTACAGTCCTTGTGGCTAATATTCACTGATAGGTGTCTGAATAAGACCAGGAAACTACAACACAGCAGAAGATTTGGTGGTGGATGTGCTTGCCTTCAGTGACCAAGTTCCAGGTGTCACATCAGCAGGGGATATTGAGCCTATACTGTGACTGTAAATTGCACACCTCTGCTTCTGTTTTGAAGTACCTCCATATGGGAGCAAAGAGATACTGAAAGCTACCCTAGATGCTCCAGTCTGTCGCTGGCATTGCTCCCAGAGTGCAGCGTGCTGCAACGTTGAATTTACCATTACAAGGATGTTGGAGCAATTCCTTATCAAAGAAAGAAGAGTCTTTCTTTCCTAATAAAATAAAAAACACATGCAATGTTTCTTACAACTAGAACTGAGTATAATGCAGAGAAAAAACTGAAATCACAAGGTATTTTTGACCTGTTGATGTGTGTAGCCTTAGTCATCTGTCTTCATTTCTTTACACTAAGCTTTGAGAGCCAAAGATATAACGGGAAATGTAGGAAATGGAAATGATGAAATTAAAAAAATAAATTGGATTCAGCTATGTGGTACTCTCCTGTGACTTTTTTTTAATTACTTTTTTTTTTTTTTTTTTTGCCAGTGTCTGTATATTCTAGCTATACTGAGATAAGCTAATTGGAAAAAGAGAGAACTGTGAGCTTGAAGATTCATGAAAAGCTAGTTTCAAAGTACACCCTTTGATTATAAAATTTCCATTTCTTCAGTTGCTTCGTGACATTAATCATCCCATTCTGGTTAGAGAAAAAAAAACCACATGTGATTCACACAATTTCCTACATTTTAAATTGTATATTTGATTGCTATGTTTATGATCTGTGTAAATAACCTAAACCACTGCTTAAAGAGGACAAGCAACATAATATAGAATAATTCACCATGTGCATCCAGACACCTTGAAAATTAGTGTAGCCAATTTCAAAGCAATTAATGAACAAAGGTTCTTAACTTTAGCCAGCTTTAATGAACTCTGTTTTCTTAAAGCACTGATTAGGCCCTCTCTGCTCATAGGAGGTAACTAGGAAAAGGCAGCTAAACTCAGAAGCATGAAAGGCTTTGGAAAATCACATTGGAGGTTAGACTCAGGAAAAAACTCTAATTGGCTAGTTGGTATCCTAACAGGCCAATTATCACCAGTGGCCTAGTAAGAATATTTGTCTGCTTGGCACTACAAATACTTTGAAGAACCAATTGGAGAGCACTGACAGGCATGTGCATTGCAATCATGCACAACTTTGTTATTTGCTGGAGGACTGGCTTTGAATAAATGGTAGTGAATCACACTGCCTGGTGATGCAAACCGCACATCTTTATTACCTTGTCAACTAACTCTCAGGCTTCTGGATGGCTTGTATTGCTGTTCAAGCTGGCGGAGAAACCATCACCTTTCCTACATACTGGTTTTGTCCAGCTTTGGTAGATGACTGTTAGTCCATAGTGACAGTGGGTGTTTTGAATGGCTTTGCATCAGTCTGCTGGACTACAGAAACATCAGGAGTCCATTAGCAAGGTAGCAAAGTGAAAAGTGTCTTTGTTTTGATGTATGATCTCCTAGTATTTTTTTTAAGCAACTAGAAGAAAGAAAGATGATCAAGAGTACTAGAAATACCAGTCCAGTGTCACACAGGTGAAGGCTCTCACCAAACATTTAAGCGGTATTCAGTGTTGCTGTGTTTTCTAAAACTTGCGAAGGTCTGACTCTGAGGACCTTTAATGCTATTAAAGAAAAATAAAAAAAGGAAAAAGGGAGGGTAGAAAAGGGATCCTCTCCTTTTGTGTGCAATTCCTTTCTTACTTGCATCACCTGTAGGGGAACTAGGCCACCTAAACCATACAATGACTTATGCTTGTGCCACACTAGTTCTACCTGTTTGGTATTTGAGAGTGAAGCTGAAAACCCGAATATAGTCTCCTTTTTTATAAGCCTAAGTTGTTGTGAGGTTAATGGTTACCTGTGAGTTGTAAGAGGTTATCAGAGACTCTTAAGGCTGAACTTTGGTCTGTATAATGCACAAGGAAGTGATGATACAGCCAGAAAAGTTGTGGCGAGTAGCATGTGGCCTGTAGTTGTTAACAGGTTTGGTTTCAGTAATTAGTCTGGCATTGAACACACCATAATATTTCAATATCTCACAATTTTTGCAAGTTCTATGCCTTGCCCAGACTCTAGGTTTTCCTCCCATTATGCCAAATCCTATATGTCTCTATAGTGTTCTCCATGTATTTGCTGTCTGTGAGTTCCATACAGGAACAGAAATGGGAACATGTGCAGAAAACCACAATGATTTCCATGTAGGTAATGGCTTTTGTTCCTGTATAGTTGGGTCTGAAAAGTGCCCTGGCATGTCTGGACTAGTGATTTAAGGAGGAATTATTTGACAACAGAATTTTACCTCTGTTAATTTGAGCTAAATCTCAACCTTTTGGTTTGTTTCACTACACCTACAGCTGAAAGAAGTATCACTGTATGTGTTACAAAAGCTGTGTGTCAATACCCATCTCTAGTAGGGAGAGATGTTGGATCTTTGGCAATATTTAGATTTTTCCACAACAATTGAATCCACATATGTTAAATCAATGCAGTCAATTTCCCATTTCTGTCCCTTTGCCATTCCTATTCTACCTCAGAATTTACAAGATTGTGTAAAGACTCGGGTTCTTTCCAGTAAATTGTTATTTAAACAACCTGGTTAAATCAGGAGAAAAACTACAGTCCTAATTCTCTGAGCCACCTATTCAGACTAAAAAAAGTTTGCATGAAAAGTGATCAATACTTAATTTACTTAAGTAATTTGAGAGCTCTCCAGCGCAGAGGTCTGGGAGATGCCTGCCTTCTCTTGTGTTTTTGCAGATTTCTGGAAAGGCACCATGTCTTCCATTCTTTTCTGACACAGAAAAAGGACAGGCAGATCTAACTGTACTAAAAATGAAAACACACTTAACTGAGAGGCATGGGCTGTATTCTGAGATCATAAAAACAGTGTTTATTTTATAAAAAAACATCTACAGAAAGTGACTGGGTGGCAATTTACAAAATCAGATCCACAGAGGTGTTGAGACACTGGACTGCCATTTCATCTGATGGGATATACATGCCATAAAAAGCTTGCAAACCTGGGCTACAAGCAAGATGAGCTAGCGGAAATCAGTCCTGGCAAGCTCAGGATTCCCAGAATGTGGTGGTTAAGCACCACATGAAGAACCAAAATACTGTTGGGTTTGTTGTGGTGGTTTGTTTTCGGTTTTGGTTTTCGGTTTTTTTTGGCCAGCTCCAGACTTTGTATATGCCCTGGACAAGTTGTGTGGGCTCTGTCTCTGATCCTCAGGCTTATTCAGTCTTTGAACTAGCATTGATTATATCTCTAGTCTAATCTGTATGTGAGAAGCAGCATTTAAATACCTTCAAGGATCTCAGCTTTTGTTCCCCAGAGAAATGTGAAAACAGAGGTAACAATTCTTCTGGTATCATAGACTGATGAGAGAAAATTGCAAAGCACTCAGGTTCTGCAGTAATGGAGAACATATGACTGCCTGAGGATGACTAGAGGGGTGTTTATAGGAACTGGGACTCCCAAAGTATCCTGCTCAGCTAGATCACTTTTTATCAGCTTTGCTATACTTTCAAGCACCTGCCCATGTGTTATCCCTTAAAAACACAAGCAGAAGTGTGATTTGATACCAATACGGGTTTTACATGTGCACAGGCAGATCCTCACCATCTAAGGAGTAACCCCCATATTTTAGGAGATGTGCAGATTCTGCATATGAAAATACAGTCGCCACAGACAATGTGTGCTGCATCTCTGCACCTTCCCTTACTGACATTTTCTGACTTTCTTTGAGTAGCTGCAAAATGGTAGACTTGTGTTTGTGTCATCTATGTCTGATTAACTATACTGCAGTGGGAACGATTCTCAGACTTCTTGCATAACCTCCAGGAGCCTGCTGTGATCCTAAATCATACTTGGGACTAATTTGTAAATAATTTTGGAGTGCTGCCTTCTTATTCTCTGTTGTCAGATCAGCCCACTGAAACTGGCAGGCAGGTATGATGTTGCCCTTAATTTCTCTGCCTTTCAGAAGCTTCAGCTACTGAAAAAGATTAACAGCCTTGGTTTGCTCCACTGACCTAACTTAGGTTGCAGGTTTTGACTGTGAAGCATTAAAGATTATGTGCATTTAGAAGATTCTGCATTTCTCTGTCCCCCCTCACTAAGGGGACAAAGTATTCAGCTGTACTCTGGTAGAAAGTTTTTTGTTGTTCAGGCCTTTTTAAGAAATCCTTGCCATTTCAGCTGCACTAGCCATTAAAAACTGGCTAGTTGTCACAATGCAACATGGAGTTGAACAGTGAGTCTTGAACTACCACTGATGATCTGAGAAAGAAGAAAAGCAGACAGCTACTTTTCCTGAATAAAGATTTAAGCATTCACTATCAAAGAAGTAGTGAAAACTTTTTCTATTGGTGCATGTTTTCTAGATGATCTTTTTAAGGCAAAGGTCTATGTGAATGGTGTGATGAGCCGGTCATGAGTCTACAGACATTAATCAGATCATATATGGTACACTTGGATTTATTTCAAAAACTCAAAAATATTTTGGAATAAATGTTTGGTCAGGCTTTCAAAAAAGAGAGAAGCTGCATCTCAGGAAATCCTTCTTTCCTAAAGCCAGCTCCTTTGTGTGTTAATTTCTTTTATTTCATCCTTTTTGCAGCAGCCCTTCTCATACGACTTCTCTTGGTGATTGTAGTGGATGCTGCCATAACAATGTGCCCCCATCCCTCTCTCCAGCCCTAGAAGCCCCCCTGTTGGCCTTCCCTGTGCTCCTGCTCTGTACTCCAGAAGTACTGCAACATATGGAGCTGCTGCCTCAAGATGTGGTGTCCCAAAGTCATTGGTCTGCAGGCAGAGAGCTACACCTAACCTAGCTGATATATCACTCCTTGGATAACCCAGAAAAGAAGCCCACGGTAGACTTGGAAAGGAGGGAAGTGACAGTATTCACTCACAGAACTTGCAGACACTGTATGGGATGGAGCTTTCTCTGATATCAATAGTTATGTGGAATTACAATTAATCTTTTGACTTCATTCTCTTGCAGCATTTTCCCTGTCATAAGTTTCAAGTATGCCTCTCACACTATGTAATGGGATTCATATTCTTCCTCCTTTCTTTCCCAGGCTTAGTTTTCTGCAGTTTTATGTAGACATGAAGCAGCTGCTGTCCCATACATGGATATAATTTCCCACAGGCAGTTTATAGGTGCTGTTTGAGTGTTCAAATAACCCTTCTTTATTGGCAGTGGCAAGTGAGTGCACATGAGTTATCCCATTAACCTCAATAAAATATCACTTCAATGATACTAATTTTATCAGTGACAGACAGAAAAGTTGTATATTTTGGGGTTTAGAAAAAAAGTGCCTCAAATTTTCATCTTGTTTTTGTCTCTTTCTTGTTTCTGGGGGAATTTTGGAAGGTGGAATAGGTTTAGAGCATGTTTATTTCAAAGTACAGACACACAAGTGATTAGGGTCATTGTGTCATGACTTGTTTCAGGAAATGATTGTGTCATAATGGTAGCATTTCTTCCAATACCTAATGACCCTTTTAAAGGCCATTAGAAAAATAGAACCTGTATTAAAAATAATCTTTTTATGCAGCTTTTGGAGAAGTCTTTTCATTCAAAATCTTCCACTGACTTTTAATCCAAATGGAGCCTTTATCTAAATCCACTTGAAGCAAAATATAATGTTTTCCCCTTACATTGTACCTTTTCCCTTTTCCTCCATTTAAAATGAACCGACTTTCCTTACACAAAACCCATTTTCTGTCCTAAAAACTTCAGCTGTACTTGTAAAACTGCTTGTTACATCGCCATCTAGTGATTTTAAAACATTGTGAAATTTATCTGAAGAAATTTTCTCCCACAGCAAATTGTAAGTCACAGTATTGAAGACACTTGCCAGTGCAGCTGACAGTGCTTCTAGGTGGAATCCATCATTGAACAAGAGTGACAACTTAGTATTTGAACAAGTAATCTTTTCTCTGCTGTTGGTGTAGTTTTATATGAAGTGGATGCAAGTGGAGGGAGTAAATACAACAGAAAGCCTTGAGTATACAGCTGAAAAAAATACCAATTTATCCCTTTAAAGAAGTATTGATTTGGTGTACTGAAGCATAGTAGCACTAACTGAAAACTGCCTGTGCACAGCAAGTAAGAAGTCTCTTCTTAAAATCTGTATTGCCTGTTTTTGTACTCTACATTCCAGTGTTGAGTGTTCATATTAAGCTACATTTAAGATGGCATGGGAAACAAATGTATGGTGTCCTTTTAAAACATATTAGAATTGCCTGGACAGTACTAGGGTGGTTTTATGTTTGCCAATTACAAGGTGAGCAACTGTGGGATGACCATATATGCACAGGCTTTGCATACGTAGAGGGAGGTGAAATATCAGAAAAGACCAGGTGCTGCTTTTGATTTGGACATGTGGTAGCACAGTCAAATAGGATGTTTTGGGAGCTTTTCTTTACTGAATGCTTCAAAGCAATGCTAAGTAACAGATGTTAGGCAGGATATGATTCTCTGATATTATTATTCACAGCTGTGCTGAATGGGCAGGGATGTAGTTTCTAATCTGAGAGACCAACAGCCATTTTACTTCTCACAACAAGATAATTTCTCACTGTTCACGTCTCTCAGTGTCCTGTAGCTAGCTGTTCATGTGTTGTGAGAACTATTTTCACTTGTTGTTGCCAGCAGTGATAGTTTTGTCAGCCTGTGGATAACAGAGAGACTTCTGCTCAGGTAATGTCCCACAGTTCTGCAATCTTCATGCCTGAAAGAGATAAGCTGGATGTGCCGGCCCTATATTATTCCTCAAATATTTCCTTTCTAATGGTAGGTTCAGTCTGATACAAATCTGTGTGAAGTACCAGTAAATGAAGTAACCTTCCTCATGAGTATTAAAGTAGTGTGCACCTATCTAAAATATCTTTTATTTCATGTTGGCAGAGGAAGAGATGAAGTTGTGCTTTCTGGCAGTATTGTACATGGTGCTACCTCCACAATTGGCACTGGGCTCCCAGGAGCCATAGGTAAGAGTTCAAATATGTGTCCCCCTGCTTTCAGACTGGATGCTTTACACTGACAGCTAATTAACTATTCCCACAACCACCCCCCACACCGCACCCCTCTCCCATCTTACTCTTAGCCTGGCCTTTGGTCCATTGTCTTATTTACTTATCTCTGAAGTGGTCTTTGGCATCCAATTTGGTTTTCACAGGGAGAAGTTTCCTCACCAGTTATAGCTTTCCTCTGGACAGAAAGCATGAGGTGGTGCTTCAAGTTGTAGTCTGCCCCAGAGCTAAGATAGTGCTTTGTAGGTGAGCAATTTTAAAAATTTCTTAAAATCATTTGGGTTCTCCAATAAAGAACCGTGGAGCAGTATTAAGTTGCTCAGCTCTAGAAGATTGTCTGCTGTCTTAATGGTAAGGGAAGAGTGTGTCTACTCTGAAAAGTATTTCCCAAAGTCTAGCGCATGTGTCTCCCAGAAAAATGTTGCAGAAAGCGAGTGTGGCCTTTCAGTATCAAATAAGATACAGCAGATATCAGTTTAGGATTTGGCTATGTATAGAATCATAGAATCATAGAATGTTTTGGGTTGGAAGGGACTGCTAGCGGTCATCTAGTCCAACCCCCCTGCAGTGAGCAGGGACACCACTACCTAGACCAGGTTGCTCAGAGCCCCGTCCAACCTGGTCTTGAATGTTTCCAGGGATGGGGCATCCACCACTTCTCTGGGCAACCCGTTCCAGTGCTTTACCACCCTCATTGTAAAGAATTTTCTCCTTACATCTAATCTAAACCTACCCTGTTTTAGTTTAAATCCATTACCCCTTGTCCTATCACCACTGTCCCTACTGAAAAGATTCTCCCCCTCTTTCCTATAGGCCCCCTTTATGTACTGGAAGGCCGCAATCAGGTCTCCCCGCAGCCTTCTCTTCTCCAGGCTGAACAAGCCCAACTCTCTCAGCCTGTCCTCATAGCAGAGGTGCTCCAGCCCTCGGATCATTCTTGTAGCCTCCTCTGGACCCGCTCCAACAGCTCCATGTCCTTGTTGTGCTGAGGGCTCCAGAGCTGGATGCAGTATTCCAGGTGAGGTCTCACAAGAGCAGAGTACAGGGGCAAAATCACCTCCCTCGACCTGCTGGCCACGCTTCTCTTGATGCAGCCCAAGATACGGTTGGCCTTCTGGGCTGCCAGCGCACAAGACATGTAGGTCTCAAGGATTTTACGTTATGCAGAAGAGCCTTCTGCAGAGACCAATACTTGCAGAAGGGGTGATGAACAGAGACAGGGAGTCATCAGAAGGATCATACATGACTAGGTTAGCAGATACACCTTGAAAACACTGGATGTTGCTGCTTGCCAGCGTAATGCCCATGTGAAATGCCAGAAAGAGCATCACTCTGCCCACTGCAGTCACCCAGGCAGCTCTTAGGACTGTGCTGATGCTCCCTGCACAAACAGGAGTCAAATGGTCTGGAAGGTGGTAAGGTGTGACTGATGGAGAAGGTGGACAGCCCCAAATCTGGGCCATAAAACACAACTTCTCTCAAGCCATTAAGACTTCTGAAGACTTATTCGAATAATCCAAGTGTCAGCTAAACCACATCCTCCATAAATGGAAAAGTCTGTGACGGCTGTTTGTTGAAATTTCACAAACAAGTCCCGCCAAATGAAAAATCTGCTGACCATGTAGGTCATTTATTTACCAGCTGCCAGGGCTGCTAGCCAGCTAGCTTTGAGAAGGGAGTTAGATGGGGTTTCTGAGGCTGAAACCTTCCTATTACAAATTAAGGAGAAACTTTTGCATTTCAATTGCTTGTCCTCAGTTATTTATTTTCACAAACTTTCACATTGGGGATGTTTTAGACAAACTGTGCTTAACTGCTCTATTTAATCCAAAAGCTCTATGGCAAAGGTGAAAGGAGGGACAGATAATGAAGATGATAAGTCAGGCTGCTTGCAATGCTAGAAGATAAGATGGTTGTGTAGTTGACTGCACTTTAAACTTAACGCATGGTTCTTTGGGAGCCAGAACTGGTACTGAAAGCTTGTTTTACACAGACATATTTGTCAGCTGAAAGATGCTCATTATATATTTTGGTTCAGTGGATTTATACACTCTTTGTTGACATGTATGTATAATTTGATTTTCAAGCTGCAGCACTGGTATCTGTGGCTTGTATTGGTGAACTGATTGCACAGAAAACACTGATTGCAAAAACCTAGCATATCTGAAAGAATTTTCCAAAATAAGTCAGTATAAATACCTGCATTTTACAAAGTGGGAAAAGTGAGCTAATGGCAATGTACTAAAGCAATTTTTACAGGGTTCCTTTGCAACCCCGCAAAAGAGACAGGAAATAAAAATTTATCAAATACCAAGGTATTATCCCCAGAGAACATATGATTCACAAGCCACCTGGAAATTTAAATCTGTGGGTTCCCTTTGTCCCAAACAGTTAATCAGCTGTTACCATGTCCCTTCAGTGAAGTATAAGGAAAGTCTCAACTCCCTTGAGCACTAAAATGGCTATGTAAGTTACACATTTGCTGTACTGCAAAATGATACTACAGACAATTTGTCCCTGAGAAAGCACCACAGAAGCTTTAAAACTCAGGAATTAATTTTCTTTTTATTTTATGTCTGTGCCAGGTTAATTACTGATAGACTGACTGCACTAGCAACTTGTATTACTGTGTGGGAGTCATCAATTTACCTTGATAACACACTGAGTAGAGAACAGAGATAAGTTTTTGTTCCTTGGGCTCTATTATGGATTTAGAACTATAGTACGTGTCTTTTTTCCATTGTCTTTGGCAATAAATATCACCCTAAATTGGGCCATGCATATATAGACTTAGTTCATCCTCAGATGACAGAATAGAAAGGTATCCTGACTTCTGCTGTATATAGTGGAAAGGTAGTCTATGTTGGTTGAGTTTTGTTCACAGCCTGATGAAGGTTACAGACAGTAAAAGTCAACACTAGTGACCTGCAGTCTCTTAAGAGATGATCTGATTTTTGCTATGAGAGTTTAAGGTCCCACAGGAAGGCCAGCCCAACTGAGGAATCATTTTCTGCCCTGGAAAACCGCATCTCCTTCCTGTTGAGAGACGGGACTGAGGATTACTCATCTTCATTGTACCCTCCACTGAAGCTCATGAGTCTTTTGCCTGTAATTGCTGTTTTGCATCAGCTGTGTATTTTAGATTCTTTCTTTCCCATTGCCCTGTAAAATCAATAGGTTTCAGTACCTGCTCTCTGTGAATTATAGAACAAGGACTCATGGATCTGTTCGCAGCTTGCTTAAAAACAGCAGGGCAGTTTCACAGAATCATAGAGTCATTTAAGTTGGATGAGACCTTTAAGATCATTGAGTTCAACTGTAAACCTAACACTGCCAAGTCCACCACTAAACCATGACCCTAAGCACCATATCTACACATCTTTTAAATACCTCAAGGGGTGGTGACTCAACCACTTCCAGTGTTTGATAACACTTTTGGTGAAGAAATGATTCCTAATATCCAATCTAAACTTCCCCTGGCACAACTTGAGGCCATTTCCTCTTGTCCTATCACCTGTTACTTGGAAGAAGAGACCCACACCCACCTCGCTACAACCTCCTTTCAGGTAGTTGTAGAGAGCGACAAGGTCTCCCCTCAGCCTACTTTTCTCCAGGCTAAACAATCCCTCAGCTGCTCCTCAGCAGACTTGCACTCTAGACCCTTCACCGGTTTTGTTGCTTTTCTTTGGACACGCTCCAGCAGGCCTTTGTGCTTATGACTGCATTGTTAATGTCTAAAATTGCAGAGGGCCTGAGCCTTTTCCTGTTGTTGTGGCATTCTTAAAGCCTTTTTCCTATTAAAGTTCTTGCCACTGAGTTATATGCTTGCCCAGCCTTTTTTAGAGGAACAGATTTGTGTCTGGGAGGTCTATTTTGCCATCTCTTTTTCACAAATCTTTTGGAACTAAGTATGACTGAGAGCTTACCCTGCGTTCAAATTTAGATGAAGTTGGCCCATAGGGTTTTAAAAGCAGCTACAAAGCCCGGACTGAATACATCTGATTTTCTTTGGAATCCCAGCTAAAAGCTAAGGCATATCTATGGTCCCGTGCTGTTGTATGAAAGCAGATGTGCACGGTCATTCTTCATTGTTCAGCACAGAAATGTTTTAGCAGATGTACTTCTAAGCCAACATCATAGTGGCTCTTCATATTTCCCAAAATCCTGTTTGGGAAATAAATGGTGTATTTCCTGGTGTTGAAATGGGTATTCAAACCACACCTTTGAACTTATCCTCCTTTTCAGAGATGTGTTATTATCTGGAAAAGGACACCACTCCATAAATATCTGAAGATCCAATGAATGAAGAAATATGCAGCAATGCCTTCTTTTCCCAGAAATGGGAAGGAGCATCTTCATTGAGTGGCTTTTTGACCAGCAGATAAAACCTAATTGTTGCATGATCTCTATCTGGGCCTCACTTTACAGCAGTAGCAGTGCCTTTAAAGTGCTTGCTGTCCTTTGCTTTGCTGTTAATTTCACCTGAGTCTGTAAGCAAAATTTTAAAAAGGCCATCTGTGATGGATACTTCTGTCCTGAGCAGTTCCACTCAGTGGTCTAGAAGCCATCAGACATTTTGTCTTTGTGTATGTTGGATCACAAGGCATGAAGGTGATTCTTGGAACCTTGCAATGTAAGCAGCCAATATATTAATTTCTAGAAGTGTAAATTCTTTCTGCTCCATTGACTATTCTGTGAAATTAGCTATTAAAAGCACACTTGCAGGGCAGGTCACTTTGTGTCAGAAGAGAATGTTCTCCTTGTCCGTTTGTAAAACTTAATGTTTGTTGGAGAGACATTGAGAGTCACTATGCATGATCAAATAAAATACAATTGCAAGAATGTTGGGTTATTTCCAATGGTTTCCTTATCACCATTGCTTTAGCTTCATATTCACTGAGCATCATGCCTCATGCACAATAATGCTAAAATTATTGCAAGTTTTGCAAAACTTTGGTTTATCTATTTACAACTATCTGTTAACAATGTTTGAAGTCCTTATTACTCAGTATGAAATGTGGTATCATTGACATGCAGTGAAGAACTGTTTGATGCACCATCATATCACAAGAAATTGTAGTGCAAGTAATTGTAGGGTTTGCGTGATACAGAAACTCATGTACCAAGGCTCCTGTCCATCAGAATTCCACTGAAGATGATGATCGACAATTGTTTTCTATGAGGTGATCCAGTTCAAATACATTCATGTTAGGTATGACAACCATGAAAGGAAGTAGGAGTACTCCTGAGGTCATGACAGAAGTCTGTCTCAGAACTAGCTCTGCTCCCTCATCCCTTTGCTCCTTATTATTCCCACCGCATCTTGATTTTCTCTTCAAGTGCCAACCCTTCAGCAAAAGTCTATGGACTGCAGTGATGAAGGAGGTTGTTGGAAGGAAAATGGCTGAGAAAAAATAACTTGCAACAACTTGGTATCTCAGGAATTATTAAAATGCACTAAATTTTGTACAGGGAGATGGTATGCAAGAATAAAGGGAGTTGTAATAGACTATAGCTAATATCTTAATTAAAAAATAGAGTTAATATCTTAATTAAAAAAATAGAAAGAAATGCACAATTAGTGAGGTGCTGGCAATGCAAATTTGGATTATGATATTATTCATTAATTACCAGGATTTTTCTAGCATTTCTTTAATCAAGGCATTTTTAGTTTAAGTCTAGCAAATGGTATGTCTTGTAGTTCACAGTAAGAGACTGTCCATTATCTTGAGCAACCAAGTCTGAAGAGATTTAGCGCTAATACACATGACTAGAGTTTTATTTTCACGTGGGAAGTCTACAGGGCTCAGAGAAGGCAACACCAGGGTTCCCAGAGAGATCAGCCTAGGTTCCTAAAAAGGGATCTGTGAGTAAAAAGCAGGTCAGAGTTGTAGAGAAAGATAATATTGTCTTTGGAACAAATGGTTGTATCAGTTGAGGCCATCACAGCTGTGATACCCCTTCTGTGGAACACAGTGGAAAGATTATTTTTCTTAGATGTTAGATTATCTGTCTGCAAAAGAGATCACACAGCATGAAGAGGGTCAGAGAGAGGGGGTATGAAATGAAACAAACTGAGCAGTATCATCTGCTTAGATCAGCGCATCTAATAGAAGATAATGTCACTTTCTGTAAATCCTTAGATCACAATATCAGCACTGTTACTGCCACAATATGGAATTTAGGGTAGATATACTCAAAAGCAATTGTCTCCTATTTTTAGAAGTGTCTCTTCTGGGACTCCTCTGTTGCTTTTCAAGATATGATGTGGATCGCATCTTAAAATTTTATTTGGTACAACTGATTGGCAAATGTAAGTGATTCATGACCATGAAAACTTAAAACCAGAAGGTTTAGATGCTTTGACTTTTCTTTGCTTCTGTCATGTTGTTAGGGTACTTAATTACCCTAGTCTGATAATTTAGACTTTAAATTGGCTAAGTAGTTGAACTTAAACATGCATGCTGATTTGGTTACCCTGTAAGTTTGTTCTTCTGGTTCTACTCTTCTGGGAGAATTGATGTGCTAAGATGTGACTGCAGGTCAGTGTTGCTTGCTTGTACTGTAGATTTCTCTCAATCTGCAGGAAACACATTAGTTCAGAGCTCCTTGAAGTGATCGAGTGTTGAACATCAGTGAGAGATGTGAGCAATCCCCTGCCCCCCTGCACCCACCCCACAGTGGGATCAGTAGAGGACTGAGCACATGCAGCTGCCACACTGTGCCACCTGCTGCACTCACCAGAAGGACATCACCAGAGTTGCGAGCTGCCCCCCACAGCAGTATCATACTCCAGAACAGATTCACTTTGCAGAAGATGCACTGTTTTCCAACATGGGATAGCTTCAGTTCTGGGGAGTTGCTTCCCATGAGTGGGACTATGCTGAATATGTAAGGAAGGAACATTCAAAGGCCATTAAAGACGGGGGAAAAAATATCCTTCCAAAGCTTCATTTCCCAGCACTTCATTTCCCAGCTAGAGCACTAGCACAGATAAGAGGAGGGCTAGGAAGGAACATGCATACTTTGGTCTTTTGCTGGTTGTTCCTCACGATCAGCTCTCTCATGTTTTCCAAGCCTGTCTGTCTTCTCACAGCTGTGCAGCTACTTCTCTGCAGACCAGCCATGTCTAGGTAATGGTGGATGTAGCCAGTAGATGGCATCAGCAGCACAGACCGGCTCTAGACAACCTGGCACAACCTCGTCAAGATTCCCTGCTGCTGACAACTTGACACCCCACGGGGTTGGCGGGTTAACTCCAGTCTCCACTCAGGTTGGGCCGTCTCCACACCCTGTGGACAAGTTTCTGGCAGCTCCTCTGTCTGTCCGTGTCAGGGAGGGGTTTTCTGATCCAAGCTGGGGATGTGGCTTGGTTGTGCTGTGTTCAACCTGAGCCCTGGTGGCACTTCTGTATTGCTCGGGTGTTTGCGGATGGTCATGACATCTGAAAGCATCAGCACGTAAATTTGACAAGGCTGTGGACAGCTATGCCATGGACTTGAGGAATAACTAAACGAAGAAGAAGAAGAGTGGTGGGCTGTCTGTCACAACATACACCTGATACAGTTTTTCATGGTCCAGGAAGCACTTCCAAGGTTGGTCTAGTCTCAGAACAGGGCCTGGTACTGTTACCTCATATTAATTCTGGTTGCCCCACTCCTGCCATGAGAAAAGGTATGTGGCTGCACATTTTTGTCTTCCCCCAGCAGCCATGTTATTCTATGGTGGACATCGGGGCTCCTGCTGTTCATTGTCAGAACTGGCATTAACATCAAAGTTAATGTTGGTTTGCTTATCTTTAACTTTCAGGTTTTTTACATGTACTAAAACAAGCAAGTTCAGATAAATATCTGAATCTTTCTTATCCACTTATTTTATTTTTTAAAAATAAATAATTCCTATGTCCTGATCACCTTCGTGGATTGTTGCTGAGCTTTTAGTACTATACTGTGCACCTGGAAGCTTGCACCACACTCCAGCTCCTCACTGCACTATGTAATGTTCACATAAAGAGTAAAACTGTCTCTGTACAAGTGGGTTTGCAGCATGCACTTAAGAAGCAGAATGTGGAAACAAGGGTGATGTTGCTTATGCTGCCAGCACCTACTGGAGAATAGAGGGCTTCAGGAGCTCATGGGCTGACCATGCCAGCTATTTTCAAGAGCATGCATTTTTTTTTTTTTTTTTTTTTCTTTTTTTTTTCACCAAGATAGCCTGAAGATCGCTTTCCAGGCACCCACTACCCACTGTAATCAGGAAGGGTAGAGATTGGTGTTCTGGATTGCCCTCTGGAGGAACCTACCTCAGTGTTTCCTAGACGGGTAGAGGCACAAACCAGCTATGTCGGGCACTTACTGCACTTAATTTATATATGAAAGGCTTATATTAGGTTAGACTAAAAGCTTGGTGACCATTAGAAGGAGAGTACAGGTAGATAATCTTCCTGCATGATCCTCCATAATGGATTTTGTCCCACATTAGCAAAATTGCGCTAGGGACAAATTTGATCCATGACTTATACAGTAGGTGATGGGTGGAAAAAAGAGGATATTTTGGTGTACTCTAGAAAAAGACCAAGCTAAGTTCTCTGTGAAGGTTGTACTTTGGCAAAAGTCTTGACTGTTGTCTGAGTTAATTAAATCAATAAACTAGAATTTCCTGAATGTATGGAGGTTGTTTAGACTAGAGAACTTCACAATAGTGCTAAGTGCACTGATGCACTTACGTATAAATTTTGAGTCCTCTTGGATTTGATTTCTGGTTTGAGTCTTTCAGGTGTACTCCATGTTTAAAGATGCACACTTACAAGACTAAGAAACTTCTTAAAGTGAAACCTGAAATTCTTACTTGCCAAATCTACCAAAGTAAATTAGAGTGGCACAAGTCCCATCTTATAACAGAGCAGTAAATTTACCTTGAGGGATGGTATTGGGGCATGCATGCCAGAGTAAATAAGTGCATCATGTTCCCCACCCCAGAATGAATACTTCACCCATCTGATTTCCCTGCCATTTGGCTTTCTTTACCTTTGTGGGAGCTCTTGGTCTCCTCTCACAGTTTTAAATACTGTCCTAAAAACAGGTGTTGGCCAAAAACAGGGACCGAGGCAGGTATGAGGGAAGCCAGTGGCTGAGCAGCTTTTTATCAAGCAGCCGGCTGAATGACAGAATGAATTGGTGGTAAGCCAAGGCATAGTAGCCTGGAGACAGGCTCAAAAAGAAGAAGACAACCTGGACTGTTGTGGGTAACCTAAATGTGCATCTACACAACCCTTAGCAGCATTCACATTGTGCTTATTTAAGACAGTTGTTTTTCTAAGCTGTATATTTAAGCGGATACTTTATTCATCAAGCCAGACAGTCCCCAGTTGAGCTTTTCTTGGAATTACAAAATGTTGCCACTTCCTTAAATAGATTTATTTTTTTTTTTATCTGTGACTTTCCTTTTGATTGAAAAGTAGACAAGTTAAGCTAACACCCAGGATGAAATCAGCAGCTTTTGGGACTACAAGCCTAGTAGTTTTAGGTTCCAACTACAGCACATTATTGCAGCTTTTTACTGTAATTTTTTCCACTCCAAAGGTATGTTAGGCTTCATGCCAGCTGATTTTCACTGTGGATTTCATGTCTACAGGAGACTTTCAGAGGTCTGAGGATCTAAACCAACTTGTGGATTTCTTCTTTGTTGGTTCTTAACTCACACACTGTCACACTCAAAGTCCTTTTTCCCTGTCAGTCTTGCCAGAACATCTCAGAGCCCTCCCAATCATCAGATACTTTAAAACACACAGCACAGTTTATCAGTGTTCTGTCCACTTTCAGAGCTTTTGGGTTGCAGCTCTTCTGTGTCTTTCACCTTTCCTATGCAGCTAGGAAGTCTGAAAACTTGCTTTATTTCTTTTTCTTGAAAACTAAGCTTCTCATCTACCTATGCACCTTCAGAACCTGTAGAGAACATGATGAAATTCTCAGTAAAATCACAGACACTGGTAATATTGGTTTCCTACTGCTTTGAAAGCCACAAGTATTCACTGTTGTCTGAAAGTCCCTTAGCATGACTGTCAACTTAGATTCATAGGAATCACCTAATTGAAAAAGACTTCTGCAAGGGATATGAAGCTCATATTCATGTTGTTTCATATTCATTCACACTTTCAAAGTGTTCCATAGTGCAAATGACATCAGAAGTTATATTCCACCTTGAAAATAAATTTCAGGTTCTTACTCAAGTGACACTATCCTTGTTTCTAAGACAAACTCTGGTTTGCCACTTGCAGTTTCTTCATTTTCTTCAGTTTCATGTACCACCTCCACCCATTGTTTGACAATGGAGAACTACCATTACATATTACTTCTCCTAAACTATATTGTATCTAAGGTGCTTTGAGATAGTATCTCTATAGGGTCTTTGTACAGCAGGTCTGAAGTTATAAGGTTTGTGTGTAAATGAAGTTTCCTCCATGTAGGTTGTCTGTGGAGCATGATGTCAGAGAACAGAATAGGTGATAGTGCATGCTATTACCTTTTTGTGTAACTCATAAAAATGCACTGAAATCAAAGGCAGTCTCTCAGTTGTCATATGGCTGAGACTACTGCAATGCTGGAGAAATTTGAGTCTTATCTGTGTTATTCTTACACCTTTGCAGATGTCCCAGAAGTGAAACAACTTGCCCAGAGCCACCTAATGAATGAGGTATTGAGAAGCAACACTATTTACAGCCCTTTAATTTTAACCATATATGAAGTGATAAATAGTCTTTATATCCAGGAAAACATTAAACACTTAGGGAAATGCAACACAGAAATGCAACACCTGATGTTGCCCGAGAGTGTCTTTCATGTCACTGTGCTGTTAATCTGCAGCATTTAATGACCAATTTAATATTTTCATAAAAATTCATCTCTAACTTATATGCATTTTTAAAGACAGTGGCAATTCAAGATTCCACAGACAGGAAAAGAGAAAAAAACCAACCAAACACACAAGAACAACAACAAAAAAACCCACCTGGAAAACTTCTTAGTCTTCCATTTATTTTATTTTTTTTTATCAAAGTCATAAAGAGTAATTCTTACTTAATTTTATTTTAAGTAGTTTTGAAAAGTTCAGTTTAATTGCTAATTTGTAATATTATTTATGTTAATAAAGGCCCAACAATCAATACATGGGCATGTGGTAGTTTCTCTCTCCTGAGTTCTTTTTGAACTTTCACTAAACTACTCTTTTCCTATATCTGGAGAAAATATCTGTGAATTATGATGACATTGGTTGGCAAGTGTTGTCTTCAGAATCATGTAGCTGTCAAAATATGTGATGAAGTCAAATGGCCTCAAGAGAGGCAAATGTCATTCGTTTGTCATCATGACAAATGGTATACCTCTGTGAGATAGTCTAACAGATTAAAGTTTATCACAAGAATCAAGAAACTCACTTTAATGATTGAACTTCCTCACTTCACAGTCTACCAGCTGTGTCCTTCTTCCTCCTGTTCTTCCTCTCTCTGCACTTCCCCCAAGACAGTTTTGCTGGTTCTGTCAGGGTGAGATTTCTACTTGAGATCCAGACAGACAGCAAAATATTGTTATTTCCTTGTGGACACTGGTGCTGACTGTTTTAAAAAGGACAATGATTAGAGGCAAGCAGGATACCTCTGTCATGCACCATGTGCCACGTCACCCGCCAGGTACTGATCTATGAGCTGATCATGTAAGTTCCTTTACATAAATTCAGGGTTGTCTTACTTGCTTACATAAACACACAGAGCTCAGTAGTCTTACACCAGCAGAAAGTTTTGCCTGTAGAAGGGCATAATTGACAAAAACCATATTCATGCAACTTAATGGTTTACTGCTTGCAAAATGCCTTGAGGTCCTCCAGTGGTGTCTGTATCAGTGAAATACATTATCATTAACTACAGTCCAGTGAACACTGTAATTCAGAAGAAAGCTGAGCACTAACTGCCAATGTATCATAGCTTACAGCGTCTGCTTGTTTGTTCCCATCTCAAGCAGCGCTTGCATGGTCACTTCTATGTTCAGTTTTTCTCTTATCCACCACTTTGTCAGCAGAGCAACAAAGCTGCAATAAACCTGAATAATGCATTAAGTGATGGGTCTTCTCTCCACAGCTGCTTGATAGGTGTCAAGTATAACAGTAGCATGGGTTCAGCAACCTGTCCAAGACTATGTGTATCTTGACATATTTCTGACCTCGTATGTGCCTAAGCCACCAGGATTTTTCACTACAGGTAGGTGTGAGTACAAGCATGTACATGAAGGACAGGAAGGCTGTAAGTTTGCAATTTGCCACACAGAAATGCAAATTTTCTTTTGCAGTGACTTGTATTGCCACATCCTCAATTTGATATAAAGCATGCTTGGATCATTCTGCTATCAGAAATCTACTTGGTTGGGGAACTTGCTGGCTGGGTACAAGAAGCCAGACCAAGTGCAAACCTGGGAAGGCAGACACAGCTTAATCCACATGGATATTTCTTGCATGAAAGTCTGGCAACAGTTATTTGAACAAGTGTGAGCTGATCCACCTGCAAAGGGTTGAGTGAGTTGGTAGCAGCCTCAGCCCTCTTGAGTGATGGCTACAACTGTTAGCTGCATGTGGAGAGTGCTCATCCATGTGGGAATCCTTGTGTTGCAATGAAAATGCTACAAAGCAGTGCTTGTGGCCAGCAAGGGATGGCGGAGGTCAGAGGCAGAACCTTGAGCTGCCATGGCTGTACCCTATGCCACACAGCAGTTCTGGTGAGAGGGGCAGTGATGGCCCTGAGAAGGGGAATAGGTGGGAGAAGGAGAGTCAACTCTAGCTGAGGTGTGAAACATGGCATGGATGAGGATCAGCTTCAGAAAAGCAGAGGAATCCTCTGCCATTAAAAAAAAAAAAAAAAAAAAAAGTCATGGAGCACTCTGTGCCTGCAAATTTAGTGCTAGTGTCAGAGAGGTGACAAACCTACCTTTTGGAGCTCTCTCACATGAAGGAATGCAGAATGGAAGCTGTCTGTGGAAACAGAGTTAACAGAGCAGGTATTTAAGACAAGGATTTGACTTAGCCCTGTAGCTGAAAATCCTCTACCTCTATTATGCAAGATAAAAATCTTCAGGAGGAAGATGTGGAAACTGAAAAACAGGTGGCTGATCTGAGGGGTCAATGTTAAAAGACAAGAGAAACATAATGAAGGAAAGCATGTGGTAAAATTTTAGGCCTGTATTACATCCTAACTTTCAATAGCCTGGCAGAGGCACTGAAACAGGCTTCCCCAAGGCAAGGAAGGATGCCTTGGGATGCAGAGCACATGCAAGGGCCAGAGGAGGCTCTGTGAAGGGCTTGCTGCAGCCTGTTGAGTCCCACAGGGTGCCATTCCAGCTGTTGGAAATTTACTAATGACATAGGCTATGGAAATAATAATGAGCGTTTGCAAAGGCTAAGAGGTGGCCTGGGGCACTGCATGGTACCCAAAACTGTCTTCACCTACCCCCTCCACCCCCTCAAAATGGGACTTATTTCAAGATTGCTGTTGTCCTTTTAAGCTGTAAGAATCTTACCTTGAAATTGTGTACAAAGAGACAAATTGAATCTCAGGAGAAAAAGAAGTATGGAGTGATCCCTGTCCAAATATTACAGCTGTAAAGCTCAAAGAGATTTTACAGATCTATTCTAAAGATTTATATGTTTAGATTTTTACTGGCTGTCATGTTCATAAATGGCAAAAAACCCTCTGTGTTCCTCCACAAATCTTCTCTAAGGACTGTGCAAAGTAAGATTTTCAGGCATGGTTACTGAACGCAGTGTCTCAGCTGCTGGGTGTCTCTTTTATACTTTGAAAGGAATGGTATTTCAGTACTCAGCATTCACCTTTACCACATCTACGCCAAAATAGGTATAAAATACCCCTTCCTGAGCACCCCAAATCATCCTGGTTACAAACGCCGTCCACAGGCATTGGGAAATGCCTATGGATTTGCAAGAATTTCCACTTTTTGGCTTGCAGAGTAATCCTGTGACCCTGACGGGATGTCCAAGGCTGATAGCTTGGAGAGGGCTGTGTGGCTTGCTGTGCATGGAGGCAGGTCATGTGGTGAGGTGACCTTGGCTGTAGAGACCTGGGTTTGCTTCAGTCTGCCTTGCAGGGCCATAGCCTTCCCAACATGCAGCAAAAGGCTTGGCACGTGCTGCTCACCCTGCTGCTCAGCCGACACCAAGAGGCGGTTCATAGCTAACTCTCATCAGTCTGTGATATTTCACAACACAAAGACTCCCTGACATTGCCTTTAGAGCACTGATTTGAGTAGTAAAAAAGCAATTTCTGCAGAAGCAAATGGCCTGAAAATGTTCACAGAATACTGGGAGGAGTTGGTCAGATATTTTATCTGCATGACAGGTTAAGTGCCTGTTTTCTGGATTTACTTTATAACTGAAACAAGCAGGGCTGGGGAAAAGGACAGAAAAAGGAAGGCAGCAGGTTTTCTTGCTTTTGGAATGCCCTGTTTTGCCAAGCAGAACTGCCCCGCACAGACCTCTTGCTGCTGCCAGGTGGCATTGCTCTTGATATTGCTGGGTTGTTATGTTGTTCCTTGGCAAGGTCATTTTTGATGCTTTTTTCCCTAGTGTATCCATTTCTCCAACTCTCATTTAGTCAGAGATCCCAGTATTTTTCAGGCACTCCACTCCGCATCCTCATTATCTTCCTTTCCACAGCAAGCTTGCAATTTCACTGACTGAGTTTTCTATGTAATACTGAAACTGTCAAGAGCAGTAGAAACTACCGCCACCCCACAGGTGAGTTCGGGGAGGATAATGAAAGTGTCTCTTTTCTTGGCTGTCACTGGAGGAAAATCTCTCTTGTGAAAGAGCTTTTGGGCTCTAAACTGTTTTGGACCTGTCCTTCATGAATGGCAAAGTTCAGCTAACAGGGGATATCTGCTTTCAGATGTTGCTATATGCTAAAGATTACTAAAAATAAATTTGCTGGAGAGAAATGTTTCACAGAAACAATTAAGCGTGCTGTTCTTACTGAATTTCTCAATTGAAAAGCCTGTCATTGCAAATAGCTAGTGTAATTGCCAGTTTATAGTACCAACATGACCCAGAGCAAATTCAGTGATGTCACTGAGCATTCAGCAAGAGAAGACCTTCTGATTTCATTTCCTCCAACACCCCACAATAAATTCCTCCTGTTAACTGATGTTTTGGACAGTTGAATGACAGTAAAAGATTTTATATTGAACCATAGCCCAGATAAGTATGGACAACATCTGAATTGTCAAATTATGGCTATTTCTCAAAGGAAAAGGCTTGAAACCCTGTCTGCTGTACTTAGAAACAATGCATGTGAAATAATTTCTATTAGATAGACTGACATTCATACTTTCCAAAGCAGTCGGTAATTAGAACTGAGTGATATTTCCAATATGCCTGTTAATGATGGCTGCCATCCAAACGTGTCACTTCTGGACATTGACAGATTCATTTGCTAGCAGCACAAATTCTGGCTTTGGAGTTGTGAGTGTGTGTTCATGTGGCTCCCTCTTCCCTCTTCCCCCCCCCCAGAGTTGCTTGTAATAATTAAATACTCAAATCCTCATTCAAATAAATTAAAACTGTGAAATTTGTTCCCTTGGGTGCAGTATTTGAAGCATAAAGGCTTGATAGCTGCACTGCTTTGCAGGGTATCACCTCAGATGCTGTCCCTCTGCATCTACTGTTTCATGTCAGGTGTGGCCTGCAGCTGGGTAGGTGATGCTTCCTGTTTCACTTTTCCTCCCACCAAAAATGACTCAGGGGCAGCCCTGCTCCTGGACCTTGTCTGTGTGACTGTGACTTTTTACTTTTGCACACAGATGGAAGAGAGCGAGAAAAGAGGAACGGCCAGAGGTGAGGTGATACCCCTCTCTTTTGGCATCCTTATGCCAAGGGACACTCACAGCTGAGCGTCTTCAGCAGAGAAGGGCCTGGATTTGGCTGTGCCAGTTCACTGGCCATGTCGGTGATGCTGATGACCTTTGTAGGCAGGAAACCAGCCAGTTAATTGTACAGGTCCTGTCATGCCTTAGTTTCTGAAATGGTGATATTCCCAGTTGGAAACTCAAAGGCTTGTGGAGGGATTTAGCTCCAGCAAAATTTCCTTATCATGCCAAATACATCACAGTTTTGTAATTCTTCCTCCCAGGAGGATCAAAGCCTATTTTTAAAATAAAAGCAATTTTCTCAAGTGGAAAATCAAGGTGGAAAATCTCTAACAAAGCAATTGTCTACAGAAATAACAGTGCAAAAATATGTTCAGTGTAGTAAAAAATTCTCTTGCTCCTCTCAAAATGACTGGAAATTGCTGAGAAAAGAATGGTATACTGAGCACACGGCACTAGGAAAATGTCAACAAGCAAACTTAGCAGTGTGTTACAAATAAAGCAGTAATTAAGAGCACATGTTCTGCACTTCCTGGCCCTTCCACTTCTCATAATTTTTACTGTCTATGATTGCAGTCACCAGCCTTAAATTTAGGAATTTACTTCCGCCAAAGTCAAACTTGTCTGGTAAAGAAATTCAAAACAGAGTAAGTTGTGAAAGGGGATAAAATCTTCTAAGGCATCTCTAGAACATAGTGATTCTAAGATAGAAATACAGCAAGGATCAGAGTATTTTCTTGTGGACTGCCTTTATCTTCACCAGTTGAGGCTCACATACTTAACCTTATGTATTGTCAAAGTAATGGACTGTGTGAAATCTATGGCATAAAACATGATGAGGTACCTTTCCTTCTCTTTTTCAATCCTTTGAATATTTCAGTATATATATTGTTCTGAAATGAAAAGTGACTTCATCATTACCAATTGAATAACAATGAACCGAGATTGAAAAATTCTACATGCTTACCTGTAGGTATAGACCTGATTTCAGGTATACCAGTTGGATATTTACTATCCACAGGAGTCCTTCTGAAGATGGCACTGTTTTCAGAAATCTTTACTGTCCCCTGAGGTATGATCTAAACATTTTTTTCACAACTTGCCAAGAATAAGCCTTTCCTAAGGGCTTCACCATCTTTGTGTGTTTAGTGTCCATCATCACATGGATTCCAAGAGCATTCTCATGGCCCTGTTTTGTCTCCCAGGCAGTCCAGGGAGGAAACACTTCCTTTCTTCATCAGACAATGGAAAAAAGGAGAGAATTTCTAGCATGCTACAGTGATCTGGAGAATCACTGTGGTTTGGATGCAGAATAAGCTTGGAGAGTGGATGGTTTGCACTTGGTTTCTTGTTCTCCTGTTTTCTAGGCTCTGAGCCATACAGAGATCCCGTAAAGTCCCAGGCTATAGGAGTGATGCAATGCTGGGATGCAACTCTTCACGTGGCCCCAGATTAAACTGTTCCTGCAGCTACCAGGCCTCAAATGTGAGAGTTATGTCCCTCTTCTGGATGGAAAGAAGGATCTGTATTTTCAAGTTTCCTATTTTCCAATTTTAAAAGACCCTCTGGGATTTTCATAAAGAAAGCTGCCAGCTGGCAGGCACTCTGGGGAAGTTGGTCTTGCATGCAGCAGTGTGAAGGATATCCCGTATGAGGGCACAACACATTCCCATTAGAGCAATCAATCAGTGATGATGAGTTCTGCAAGGCACCATGGGTTTGATGGGCTTTTGGAAGTGCCTCTGGTGTGTATTCCCATATTTTACTCTGAGAACAGCATTTATTGTGCAACCCAGAACAACCTTGAAATTACTTACTGCTGACCTCTTGAGAAATTATACTTAAAGATGTGCCCACGTGTGCTTGTAAATAAACTGGGGTAATCTGCTTGACAGTTGGCTTTCTGTGTCTGCAATGCAAAATTAATCCAGGTTAGTCCTTTGTGTAATTTTTTTTTTCTTGTAAGTGCATCATTTAACCCAGGTTAGAAGATTCTTGTATTTTGGGTGATAAGAATGTGCCTGAAGTTTTGGGACCACTTGCTACCATCTGCTACAAATATATTTTTATTGGCTAAAGCATTCAGTCAGCGAGTGTACATTCAGAGTTAAGAAGCTTGCACAAGTAACTTACCACACAGAAAATTTTCACAGGAACATCTACCACTGGGGTGAGGATTAATTTTACTATGCATTTCTAATCACTGTCCCCTTCTGAAAATGCCCAGCACTTAAAAGTATTGTCTCTGAAATGTTTTATTCTAGACTTCCCACAGCAGCAAAACTACCCTTAAACTTATTGCAAGAACAAATGCAATGGAGGTTTTTGAGTTTGCAAAGTCAAGGTGGCTTTTGGAAGCTGCTTAAGAATATCCTTAATTTCAATCATGTTCTTCCTTGGGACGTTTGCATCTTACAGACATCTGACACAGGGAGGGGGAGGTTCAGCTGAGTGAGAGCCAGAAGCAGGCTAACCATATGCCTGAGAAGCATCTTGGAGAAGTCTGGATGGAGTGGAAAAGGAAAGGGCAGTACTAAGGGGAGGAAATGTGGAAGTGTGCTGGACCATCATCAGTTCTGCTGCAGCCAGTCACCAGAAGCCTCCTGCCTGGGAGCAAAGACCTTAGCAAGGATGGTACATTAGTCAGGAAAGGAGGGAAGATCAAGAGGTGAGAGTGCCTTGATGCTTTTCCAGCTCAAACTGACTTGCAGACAGTTTGCTTGGAGGTGTCTGCACAGCCTTCCAGCACTATTGCCTCTGAAGAAGCAGGCATTTGAGAACAGACATCTCTGTACGACTAAAATAGTTATATCCACACTCAGAGGTCATTGTGTCCTGGAGAGGGTCTAAGTTCCAGCCCAAGAATAGAGAGCAGCTTGGGTGCATGGCAAAAAAAAAGTTGTGCCTTGCTTTCACAGCACATTCCCTCGGTGGCATGGATTGCCCTTATAGTCAGTCAACAGTAACTTACAAGCCCTCAAAACAAGAGAAGTTGAATAGTGACCAAGAGAACTTTTGCAAACTGGTGCCAGTGTGTTTTATCCTTACCTCCTTGGAGACACTGTGCACCTAGGAGCCTGAATCATGGTTCAAGATTAGAATAAGAAGATGGCTCCTTACTCTGAAGGCTCATAAATACGTGTTTCTGAAGCCACTGTTCTTCTACTTCAACCTGATGACAGTGCAACTATTTTATTGATTTATGAGTTTTGTCAACTGGAGGCAGATTGTTTTAGAGGTAAGGGGGTCAATAAGAAAAATTAAACAGTGGTACATTGTCCTGCTTCTAGCTTCAGATTAACTCTTTGTCTTAACTCGGTATTTTATAGAATCATGGAATGTTTTGGGTTGGAAGGGACCCTTAGAGGTCATCTAGTCCAACCCCCCTGCATAAGCAGGGAAAAATTTTCCAGGGTTTGGTTTTGGGTTTGGTTTTTGTTTTTTTAAATCTAGTTGCTGCATGTTCTAAATACTGCGATGAGGTGTTCATAGTGTAGGAGGTAGTTTTCTGTTACCGGAAACTTCAGGGGTAATCCCTCTGAGGCCAGTATTGTTCCAATTCAGGAGAGTCAGCAAACAGGAATGTCATCTGCCCAGTCATTGTCAAATGCTGAAAAATTCGTATCCTTTTATCACTGCAATGTATCTGGCTCACTGTATCTTTTCTGAGACCTGGCAGATAGAATATACATTACTAATATATTTTATTTGTACAGTGCATGCTTTTATCATCACTTTTTCCAGGTTAGCCCTGCTGTATGTCCCCTGAGCAACAAAATGGAATAGTTCTCATTTGGGCCTCTTGGAGTCTGACTCTTTCTATCCAGCTGCATTAGACTCACATTGATATGAACTTCAGAAAGAAAAAAATTATTAGATTTACAGGGTGCATGTAAGATTGGGTATGTGTTGTGCCAGACACTGTACAAAGTAAGAAACCGTTGCTTCTGTGAGAACTATAAGGAGGGAAGAGAGAGTCATGATTGCATATGATGAGCAGAGATGGGATGGAGGTCTTTTGTTTTTAAACGTGTGTTCTGATTGCTTCCCCCCTACTGTCCCATAGCATTCAGCTTCATAGCAAAAAGGATGTACAGGACTGCTGGAATCCATCAGAGCCCTTAAGGCTTGATGGTGCAAGTGAAGTTCCCCAGGTTACTTACATCCCCTGTTCCACAGTCTCCAAGAAGAAGGGAAAAATATTGTTAACTTGATAATCAGCATGATCAATTGGTAAAGAGACTCATTACAGAGAGGTAAAGAGAAGTCAGCTAATAGTTCAGTGGAAACAGAGTGTGCACAATGAACTGCTCAGAAACAGTGAAGTCAAGCATTTGGAAATCTCAAAGAGAATATATCTCATTAGGGTTTTTTACTGCAGTACTTTGTGACACAGGTCTTCAACGCACTTGGAGGAAGGACACCTGAGGAAGTGCTTTTTTCATGGGCAATTCAAGAGAATTTTAATACTGAATGTGTTAGCATCTGACACACTCTCTCTCTTCAGAGCTGTTAGGGGAAATCTTTCCATCCCATCTTCCTTGTTTAAATTCTGGTTCCTATGTAAGGTGGGGCATGCCAAAAGATGAGCCTCTTGTTTCCAAATCAAGAGACCCCATGACAGTCTCCCCTAGGCAGTGAGGTACACAGTCTTGTGTTTATAAAGGGTGTTGCATGTGAATACACCTGCAAGTACTTGTGTTTGCGAAAGAGGTAGATACAATATATGAAAGCAAATAATTATTAATATTAATACAGTAATAGATTTGATGGGATGGAGAAAATGTGTTCCTGTTCCATCATCGCACCAGGGTGGATGAATTGCATGTATTTTAAACACTAATACAGACAGGGATCCTGCTTCCACCCTCCCATTTTGGGGAACAGATATTCAAAGGACTCATCACATCCACAGTTTAATTAAGAAAGAGGTGCTGACAGAATGAGAACTGTCTTACAATTCATACACTATTTCTATTTCCCTTTGCTAGCAGTCCTTCTGCAGTCTTAAAGAAGCAGCACTGCCACCACACTTCCTCTTCAAAAATACAAGAAAATGGGTAAAGTAATGGTTTTTAAGTCATCTTACGGTCCCTCCAAACTCTCACATTTGCTTTCAACTTCTCTTTTTCTGTGGCTCTGGGAATATTTACTAGTCTTCCTTTCCTAAAATGTAATCATGGCTGTCAATGCTGCCATAAGCACATGAGTTTCCCAAATTTGCTGTTCAATGTTTAATATCAGCACACACGTGGGGAAAAAAAAAAAAAAAAAAAAAAAAAAAAAGTATTATTATTGTTACAGTGATGATTTGCATTCTAGTTTTTTGTTGCATAAAGTTTAAAAAGTTTGCTTCTTTTTCTGTTTTTACACTGAATACTGGTATGTCAAATAATAGATTGTTGACTATGCAGAGATATACAGAGCAAGGCAAATGCTTAGCAACAGTAAGCAGTGCAGCAAGCTTTTGTTTAGAGACAGAGAAGCAGCATTCAGCATTGAGCTGATAGAAAGCTGATGGCAATCAATACCTGGTCATGACAACAGTGTAGCAAGAGCACTGCAGAGTGTCCTGGCATAATTCATTTTACAATGAATGAACTCACTGCAGGTCTTGCCACTGCTATTGCAGCTACTGGTTGTTTCCCCATTATCTTTGGAGGGGTCCTCAGCTCTTCTGAGATATGTGGTCAGGGAAGACTTCTCACCAGACATCAAGGAAGCAGCAAACCCATTGTCAGCAGTCCATACGTATTGGTCCTGCTTTCCCAGATCAGAGCACTGCAGGGAAATAATCACTTTTCTTAAAGGCTTGATTTATTTCCTAGAAGTGTAGGAAATACTTAATGTAGATGAGAGTTATTGATATAGATTTTTCTGTGTAGTTTTACCTTTTGGCATACAACTAAAAACCAGAGGTGCAGAGGGTGTAATGTGATATTCTTCATCTCTGCAGCAGCACCAAGAAATCCTTTATGACTTCTCTTCCATGGGGCATTTCATCAACACTGGCAGAAAAGCAGGAGCACTATAAAATATAGCTGGTGCTACATGGTCATCTCCTGTTTCCCTCACACACCTTCCCAAGCAGTGCCGGGGGTTGTAGTGTTGCACAAAACATGTGTCTCCTTAACATCTCCTTAACAGATGCTGCTTTCTTGGGAAGAAGTTGGTTCAACTAGGGGGAAAAAAAAAAAAAAAAAAAAAAAAAAAAAAGTGGTGATGTGCATGTTAGTCACCTTCTGCCATCATGGCTATTCCAGCATGTGGTGCCATGCTTGCTGGCACAGGCAGGGAGAAGAGACAACAGGGAGCGTGTCATGGGCTGCAGCTTGTTGTGCAGCAGCTGGAGGAGAAAGCAACTGGAAAAAATGAACTACTTAACCAGGTAGAGAGACTGAATCTGTAACCAATCCCATTTGACATGAGTCAGATTCCAAAACTTGGTGCTCTTATTTTTGCTTTGCCAGAACTCCTCCAGTGCTCTTTTGGAGGGTTCAGACAAATAAAGTGTAGCCAACTCATGTACTGGTAGTGGTATAATTACGAAAGCATAAAGCACTATGTAAGTACCACAGCCTGTTCAGAAGAGAGCACAAAGCCCTGACTTTCTGTGCCTGTGAGCTCAGTTTTGCTTCCAGTGGTTGATTGCATGCCAGCATGGTGTCAGCAGCCAGGTGATACTTGGCACTGCTACCATTGCTCATGGTATCCAGCAAAAAGGCAAGCAGAAATTCCCCTGAAGCTGTGACAGGATGATCCTGTCAGCCCAAGTAATACACAGGATCAAGCACAACTGACCTTGGATGAAAAGCCAAGTGCAGAAATTCCCATGGGGCTGTCTCACTCTTGTGTTAAAATGGGGTAGCTTCCAAAAGGCAATGAGAATGGTTTTGACACAGAAATGGAGAAACTGGGCAAGCATTGTACATCGGTTGTGTGGTAGGGACTCCGGACTCCCTGTACTCACCCCTTGCTCTAGTACACAGGGCAGGTCAGCAGCACAGGACTATGTTGTTGGCCAGCTGTGGCAAACCCTGCAGCAGCAGCATCTACTTCAACCTCCTTGTGCTTCTCACACTTGAGGAAAGGCAAAGAGGTTTGTGTTGCTCTCAATACCGCCACTTTCTTCCAGGTGGATTGTGGCTTCCATTTGTCAAAGGAGCATTAACATAATTTCCAGAGGAGTGAATAAATGGTGAAGAAAAGGTCATCTGTTACTTGCACTGAGTGGGACTGGAGTTGAATAAAGCAGTAGCTAACAACCTGTTGTAGATAATTGAGCACTAGAAACCTGTTACTCTTGTGTAATCTCTGAAGCATTAAAGTACTGAGAGGAGTAAATCTTGTGTGTGAAAAAACGGAGAACATGGTGATGAGTGAAACTTTTGTAGCATTTTTATAACTTTTTGCTAAGGAAGATCCTTAGCAAAACAATGAGGAGGGGGCAAAGCTTACTTGGTCATCCTTGTATTTCTGGCATCACCCAGAAGCCAGTGGTAAAGATGGAAAAGAATGTTCAAGTAAGCTGTGCTGAAGTCAAGGCTCCCTCAGCTAGGCAGTCTCAGCTTGACTTCTCCCCGTTGCTTTTCTTGCCTTTTGGCAACTGCTTTTCTTTCAACAGCTGAGTCATGGAGTGTCTCGAGGGAAAATGCAGTGGTCCCAGGGTCATGTGAAAGAAAGTTGTAGAGTAGGCTCCAGGGGTCTAAAGACATCTGTCTTCTCTTGATTTGTTCTTCTTTTGTACTTGATTTTCTTCATGTTCATGTATGTTTTTAATCTAAGGCATACTGGGAAAGACAAAGGATAAGGGAAGTTATCTCTGGAATTTAGCCTTGCCTTATGAGGCATTGTCCCTCCTTGCAAAGTCTGTGACACCTCAACTGGTCAGAAAACACAAGAGTTCCCAGGCGCAATTAATGTCCTCCTTGTCAGATCTTGCCTTCAGACATCCTTGAATTCATTGTATTGTCTGGAGTAGGCATGTAGGCCTGGGCGGCTAGGACAGTGCCCAGCATATGGTGGGAATGATCACCTTTATAATGTGTTTGTGTGGATGGATGCATAGACATAAAACTTTAACTGGACCTCATGGGTATTCCGTTAGATTAGTAAAGTCTGAGTATTGTACAGCAGTGGTCTCTATCACCCTCTCTCGTAAGCCATTTCTGTCACTTATTTTTACATTTTAATGAGAATATTGTAGAAGTGATGAGAGCAGCTGCTGAGAATTTCTTCTATAAAAGATCTGTATGTCTGCGTGTAAATAGAGTGCATGCATCTCACTTTATGCTGTTTTCATCATATTAATTGTCCTGGAATCCGTCAAGATATTTGCTTTGTAGTGCTTGTTTTTCTCACTTCTTTTTATTAATCTGGGGGAATTCGGTAGGCTGCAGGACATCCCTCTTGGGTGTCTCAGCTATGAGAATCATAGAATGTTTTG